>WOXC01009659.1:0-252269 GCA_011680675.1 Gymnobelideus leadbeateri
CCTGGCTCCTCTAACATAATTCACCCACAAAGGCACAGAAAATGTGCCAGACCAATGCTCATGAGGAAATTTCTAAAAAATGACAGCAAATCCCCTTTTTAAGCCCAGACAGGCACAGAAGTCACTGGCTGTAGACACTGCATTCGACCAGGAGGGCACTGCCAGAAGTACTACAGAAGAGGGAAAGGCCGTGTGCTAGGCAAGAATAGACTAAAATGGTTTCCCCCTTGTGTAGGGTGCAGAACAGGCACCAGGCAGTAGCTCCATCATGTCACTGCTTCGCTCCAGGTCACAGATCCAGGGCAGCAGGAGGAGACCTGATCTAGGCGTGGTATCCCAGGGGAGGAGGGCTGACAGGTGCATGAGCTAGAACAAGTCCAGACACAAGCAGCTGTGTGGGCGACCCCATGAGCTGAGGGGGTTCTAACTGGTCCCAGGCTCCCACCCAATCTGATGTCTGCAACAGGAAAACCAGGGCAAGAATCCTAGACCAAAAGGTGCCAGCAATTCTGCTACTCTGACCCAGCAGAGCTGCCCAGATGACAAAGGGGGTAGAAGCCGGCAGCAGTCCACTCGAACTCCAAACAGGGCAGGTCCATTCACTGCTCAGACCCAAACCCAGGCCGGGAACTTACAGACATAAGGGTGAGGAAGGAGAACTCTGGAATAATATGACTTTGCCCTAGGCTACTCTGGGATTGCAAAAGCTTGAAGGTCCCCAGATCATGTCTTCCCTGGGATCAGAGAACACGACACTCAATACCTCAAGGAAGCAGCAACAGAAATAGCCCCTACATACACTCCCTTCACAAGTACAGATCCAGGTCCTAGTAAAAGCTAGCCAACAACAATAAAACAAATAATGTATAAAATAGGCCAAGGAGAAAAATTTTAAGAATCAACGGACTTCCTGAACATCGTGGCCCTAATAAAGAGCCAACACATCATCAAAGAAAACAGCCGGTTATCTCTTAGAACCAGAGGCTGAAGCAGTAATAAAGAGGATCCCCCAGTCACTCTGTGAAGAAGCTCCAAATGAAACTCCCAGGAACATCACAACCAAAAATCCAGAGCTTCCAGATTGAAAAAACAACACTGTAAGCAGCCAGGAAGAAAACACTGAAGCACTGAGGAGCCTCAGAATGAATCTCCCATGATTTAGCAGCTGTCACAATAACAGAGAGGAGAACTTGGAATCTCCTATTCCTGAAGACAAGGAGATGTGCTTACCCAGCAGAACTGAGTGTAATCCCACATGAAAAAAGCTGAACCCTTAATGACTTACAAGCACTCCTGATGAAAAGATCAGGGCTGAGTAAAAACTTTGAAATGCAAACAAACACAGGACTCAAAAAAACCCCACAAAAAGGCAAACATAAGTAAGGAATCCTAAGGGATAAACTGCTTACACATTCTAATACGGGGAGAGGATGCTTGTGTCCACTCTAAGCCCCATCAACATCAGAGATCATAAAAGTCAATTCAGACAGATCTTGGAGTGGTTCTACTACGTCTTGATGTGATCTACCACACAAATATATAATTGGGTAAAGTAACACTTCACACAAGAGGGCAATCAGGAAAGAAAGAGAAGGAAAAAGTGAAAATAAGGGGGAAGGTAGACTCAGGTAGAGAAAGGGCCTTAAGCAAACTATGGAAGGTGGATTTTATAGAAAAAGGACAAGAATTATTGGTCTCTAGCAGAGGGAAAGAAGGGGCGGAGGAACGTTAGCATATGCACTGGGATAAGCTCACTAGACTCTTCTTTAGACAAAAAAGGGGAAAAATATAAGGGAATGTGAGTCTGGACATAATGCATTTGCCTACAAAACGGAAAACAGTAGAATGAATTATGAAGTAGAAACTTACAATTCTTTTGTTTATTTTGATCAAGAAAAACCCAGATGCACAGTTAAAATAAAGGGCTGGAGTAGAATCTATCATGTTTCAACCAAAAGCAAAAAGGAAGGACAGCAATAATGACTTCAGAGTAACACCAAACCCAAGCCAAATTAAAAATGAGAAACATATGTATTTTTTGCTTCAAGATACCATATAGAATGAATTAATCTCAGTACTAAACATACATATATAGAATAACAAACGGAGCATCTAAAAAAATTCTTAGAGGAAAAGTTAAATGAGGTTACAGGGACAGACAATCCCTCTCAGACCTAGATAAACAGAACAACAAAAACAAAGGAGAAATTAATAACTTCAACACAACTTCAGAATAAATTAGATATGATAGACCTCGAGAATACTGGTTAAGAATAAAAAGGAGTGTGCATATTTCTAAGCTGCACATGGACACTTACACAAAAACGGTCCATATAGCAAGGGCATAAAACCTCAAAAAAGCATAAAAGTTAAAAATATTAAATCTTTTATAGAGTACAATCAACTGGATATTAAATCCCTGTTTAATTATTCAATCATGTCTTATTCTTCATGACCTCATTTGGGGTTTTCTTAGCAGATACTGGTTTGCCATTTCCTTTTCCAGATTTTTTTTTTTTTTTTTTTGCTTTTTGGAGGGGGAGAAAGGGTAGTTGGGGTTAAGTGACTTGCACAAGGACCCAGAGCTAGTAAGTGTATCAAGCTTCTGAGGCTGGATTTGAACTCAGGTCCTCCTGACTCCAGGGTTGGTGCTCTATTTACTGTACCACCTAGCCATCCCTCCAGCGTATTTTATTGATGAGGAATGGAGGCAAACAGGGTTAAGTGACTTGCCCAAGGTCATGTAGCTAGTAAGTCTCTTAGGCCAGACTTGAACTCATGAATATGAGTCTTCTTGAATTAAGGCCCAGGGCTCTTTATCCACTGGGTCACCTATAATTTAATGTTAAAGAACAAATACAATATACCAAAATTTTTGAAATGTAGCCAAAGAGTTACTACTTAAAGGAAAATTTACATCTCAAAATACTTTCGTCAGTGTTAAAAAAAAAAAGAGCAACGAATTAAAAATCCCCCAAATTAAACATCAAAATAGAAAAAAAAAATCAAAGGAGAGGTTAACAAAACCCAAAAACCCAATAACGCTTTCTTGATAACATGATTGCACCATAATTTAATCATTACCAATCTTAACATAATTTAATCACACACATACAATTTCTCAAAAGACATTTTACTTTTAAAATTCTTACTTGAGAGAGAGATGCTAATTTGTGCTGATGGAAGGCTTTGCAAAGTACGTAGCTGTTGAGATCCTTGGTGATTCTTAAGAGCAAACAGATCTTGATTTGATGTCCTACGAGAAGACAAGGTCTGAAAACCAGTAATAGTGTTAGAAAAAAAAAATCCCTTCGTATAGAAAATTTTTTGCTAAAGAATTTAAACAATTAAACACTAAGTTTTCTTCTCATAAGATACTACAAGCAATAATCAAATCTATTATAAATTAGATATATGTAAAAGCATATATGCATAGTATAAAATATATGTTCACAAATTCCATCATAAATATTAATCTTTGGTATTGCTTCTAAAAAATTGCATTGACACAATATAGTCATTAACAAATAAGCCAGAATGTGTATTTTCCAAAGGAATCCTTTATGTTCCTAAGGAACATCAGGAACTTATTGGAAGGAATGCCTTTCAACAGTGGCTAAAGTTCCACACGTAAACACCCTCTCCTCCGCCTGGCCAATTTCACTGCTTAGGACAACAAAAAGTATTGTCCGGGGCTTGATCATCCACATTATTCAGGAGGCTTCACTCTGGATATTTTTAAAACAAGACTTCTTTCACTGGGAATAACTAAAAGATGTATCATAGACTTTAAAGATAAAATGCCAGAGAAGTTAAGCCATGGAAGCTTCACTGGATAAAACATATCTCCTTTCAGGGACCTCTTTGCAAAGGTGAACACTTTCAGAGATAAATCACACTTATGTGATGATGTTCTTATTCAGCTCCCATGACCTAGACACTTCACTCAAAGTATTCCACCATCCCCTATTGTTATTACTTCTAATCCGATAAGCATCAGTACTTTCCCAAGTGAATCTGTTACTGGTCTTCTGGCTCCGCTCTCTCTCCCCATCTTGAGCCCTCAATGAACAAGTTGGCCCTCACCCACATTCTCTCTTCTACCCAATCTCTCGCTGCCATGTCCTCTAGCTGCTGGTGCTTTGCCAAACTACGACTCAGCACTCTGCCCACCTACATCTCTGCTCCTCGTAGCACAGGATGCTTAAAGGAGGTGAAGGAAAGCAGGAGACTTTGCTGACTGGGTCCACTCTGCATTCAGAATTGGGCCCTCACTGCAGCAAGGCCACTCACTCAGTGACTTTCACTGGCCTCTTCTACTCCAGGTCTCTGGAGAGGTGGTCCCTGTCCTCCCCCGGGGCCACGCTCTTTTCACTCTTGGATCCCAATCTCTACCACCCTCACTAGCAGACTGCCCTCTGCATCATCCATCTTCTGGCTCTTACTTTCAATCTCACCTTGCCGAATAGTTCTTTCCTTATTGTCTACAAACACAACCAAGTCTTTGTCAACGCTTAACCCCCCCCCCCCCAGCTTACCAACCCCCTCCACAATCCCATGGCCTTGTCAGTCCTCATCCTTCTTGACCCTTCTTGCACATTGGACACCACTGACCACTCTTCCCAGGTACCCTCTCTGCTCCGGTTCACCTCCTGCCTTACTGAGCCCCTTCTCAGGCTCCTGGATCTTCCCTAAATGCGGACACCCCTCAAGGCTCTGTCCTGGGCTCTCTTCTTCTCGCCAATCTCTTACTTGGTGATCTCATCAGCTCCCTGGGTCCGTTATCATCTCTAGAGACATGCGACCGTCTCTCTAACACTATTTCCACATCACAAACTGCCTTTGGAGCATCCCAAACTCAGTTAAGGTGCAACCAGAACTCATCTTTTTACTTAAATCTACCCTACTCCTCTTCTCAACTTCCCTATTACTAAAGGGAATACTATTATCCTTCCAATAATAGAGATGGTATCGTTTTCATAAATATAGCTTTTTAAAAAAGTTTTACATTTGGGGAGTACATGGGATTATAACATGTCATTGTTACATTACAACATGTAATTTCCCTTCCCTTCCCATTGCAAAGATTATTCCCCCCCAAATCTCAGACTTTTACCACCAGCAACTGTTTATAAATTAATATTAAACACCAATGAAACTAAGCATACACTTGAAACCTCTTCCGTAAAAGTCAACATTCTGTAACTAATACCTCCTCCAGGGGCTTGCTTCTGAAGCATGGACGAGAGCATACAATGCCTACGTCCCCCACAGCCCCACTGCTATTGACGTTTACGTTTCCCAACTCTGAACTCACTAATTTTATGACTTCCATCTCAACAGTACCGTTTATTATACTGTGAAATACAGATTCATCTTAGCCCTCAAGCTCTTTAAAGGGAAAAGATTTCTGGTGTATTTTATGGCCAAGTTCACTCTAGTTGGTAAATTCAAACTTTGAAAACAGTGATGATGATGATAAAAGCCCCTATTTAGTACCTCCCTTTATTTACACTGGGAGGCAGCTGGGTGGTGCCACAGTGCACAAAGTGCTGGGTCTGAATGAATCAACTTCCTGAGTTCAAATCCAGCTTCACACATTTACTGGCAGAATGACTCTGGGTAAGTCACTGACCCTTGTTTACTTCAGTTTCCTCATCTGTAAAACGAGCTGGAGAAGGAAATGACAAACCACTCCAGTATCTTTGCCAACAAAACCCCAAACAAGGTTATGAAGAGTTGGACGTGACTGAACAACAAATATTTATATTATTTGATCCTCGTGACAACCATGTCAGAATTGTAATTACTACCTCCATTTTGCAGATGAAGAAACAGGCTCAGAGAAGATTAACTGACTCAGCTTCAAGTCACACAGTAAGCACCTTGAGGTGAGATTTGATCCCAGAACTGCCTGACTCCAAACTCTTACTGAATCTGCTGCAGTCCCAGGTGGTTAGGGGAGGCACCATGTGAGAACATGGCCTTGAGTTGCCTAGGTGTTTAATTTGGCACAGAGCAGAGACTTCAAACCACACTTTCGGTATTAAGACAGGTTAACATTCCCACATTCTTGAAAAACCCGAATTACTTTAGAATCTACTTACCTTCATATTTCCTCTGGAAGAGGAATGTCTCTCTCTGATCCCAGTTAACGCAGGCAATGTTTCTGCAAACGTACATAAATCCATTTCTCAGCATTTACAAGTTTAGGAGGCCATGACATTTTATTGCAAGTTACTCTATAGCCCATAATTTGTATTAATAGAAACAGGATTACTGAAGACTGATTTGAAGGTAATTAACTTAAGACACCACCTGATTTAAGACTTTTACATAGCATTTCCTATGCCCTTTTACCATTGGTCAAAAATTTCTAGCTATTAGGAAAAAAAAAGCCGAAACACTCCTTTCCAGTTAAACCACTAGCCCCCATCTACCTACGGTCACACATGAAGAAATCAATGCTCAGAATCATGCATTGATCTGCATCAAGGCCCTGAACCTGCAACCTAAGAGCTGGGACAGCAACTCTAGCCCACCGATTTCAATGGCAGCCTTCTTCCCCCTGTACCACCCTGGCCCTCTAAGGGAGGGATAGAGGCCATGTCAATTTAGTGAAAAATACAGAAAGAACTTGATCTCTGCAGCAAGGCTACTCTTCTAAGATTGAGGACGAAATCTCCAGCCTATAAAGCTGCTCCAGTGGAACCCCTTAAAATGACTGGGTGAGGGTACTAAAGGGTCACCTCAATGCCCTGCTGGGAACAGCACAACTGTGATGTGGCTCAGGGAGAAGCCAGGCGAGGACGGCTGTCAACCTGAAGCGAGCAGTTTACAGAGACCCTCTCCAGTATCTGTGTAGTCCTTGCCTTCCCAGTCTCTCTCTCTCTCAGACACACCCACACACACTATGCAGGGGACCTAAAGCACTTGCCTTGGCATGACTGTTCTAGAGCCTCCATGGTGGCTAAACCTGGTTCTTATTGTCAATATCTGTCTAGCTTAACCATCCTAATTTCAATAATTACCTTCTGCCTCTTGAAAGGACATCATTTTCCACTGGATGTGTTACTGTCCTTCCCTCTCCTAAAATGTTCGATGCTAGATGTTGTTAAAATGGCCATATGACAAAATTATGTTGCAGTTGACAAAAGAATTTCAAGTTCTTTTAGTGTTATCTAAATGCTACTTGACTAACAGAATTGGTTAATCAGGACTTTGCAGACAGTGGAAGAAAAACGGTCGGGGAGGAAGTATATTAGTCTGCCCAATTATGGGAGAAAATTCTACTTGACTTACTTAAAAGAGAAATGATTAATCTGACCACATATGTGTCTTATTTCTCTCCCTCTACATATACATACAAATATATACATACCTATATTATACACACACACACACACACACACACAAAAAAAATATAGATGCATACATGATAAATACATACCCCATGCCCTCCATGAATGATTAAGGTAAGGAAGACCTTAGTCAAATGCTTGTACAAGACTACCGTTTAGTCAGCATTCTGATATAGTTCTTAGAAATAATTAAAATTAAATAACTGTTAAGCAGTGACTATAATGTTCAAAAGGAAGACTGCTTCTGACCCTAACAATACACATCTAATCTATAAAGATGTTCCACCATATTGGACAGTGTGGACAGGCCATGAACTGTTCAGAACAAAACAGGCAGTGGTGCCTTTGGACAATTGCCCAGGGGCATCATAACAGAATTTTTAATAATTCCAAGCTTCTAGTTGGCACCAAGGCTCATCTCTTAAAAGTCAACGTTCTTCTGGTGCTGTAGTGACATGCTAGTTTCTAAGATATTAAAAGTTGTAGGTTGTCACTGGAAAGACAAATCAAAGGGCTTGGCAGGCACCAACATATAACCATCCGCCCAGTGTGCCCAGGCACACTGTTATGTAGTATAACTGGAGAAAATTAAGGTCGAAAAAAGAGGTGGTATCAGGTATCAGGGAATAATTATTGGTGCAATATGGTTAAGAGGAAAGGCTCCCAATGCATGTTTGGGGAATGTCCAGCAAAGCCACATTCATGGGAGGACAGAGTTGGGTGGCCCAAGATCAAAGAGCAGGGATGGTTTGTCTTCTGCTGCACCTGAGGATGGAGGGAGGGCCCTGAAGACCACAGGTGCGACATATACTGTGCCAGAGATAACAAGTATATTTTATAGAATAAGATTTACAAAGCATTTCCCTCCCAACAGTCCTGTGAGGTAGGGAGTACAAATATTATCATACTTATGGTCACCTGGCAGGTAGGTTTCAAAGACAAAATTTAAACCCTATAAAGGAAAAAAACAAACAAAAAAACCCTAACTAGGGCATTTAGGGAGAAAACTTTAAAAGGTACAAATGAGGAAGTAGTACAATTGATTTTCTTCTGTTGAGAAGAAATATCTTCAGACCTGAAATAGGACAAGTGCCCAACAAGAAGCTGATATACAAAATATGTGAACATTTAAAGAGAACTGGGCTGGTCAAGACAAATTCACATCACTTAGTCCAGGCAAACAGTATCCTCAGGATTGAAAGAACTGGCAGACGCGATTACTCAAAGACTGGAAAGAAATACTACAGGACTAAAGAAGGGCTAACATCCTGAGTCCTAACAGAGAGGGAGTGAACGAACACAGTAAGCTTCATTTTTATTTCTGGCAACATTTCAGAATCTATTAATAAAGGTTGATTAAGGAATATAGAAACAGAAGCAGGTAGCTAAGAATCAGCCTGCTTCCATTCATAAAGCACAGGCCACACATCAGTATAAGCAATAAAGCATCTGATTAAGTCTCTAATGCCTTTCTTGTGTTAAAGATGGTAAGACATATAAAGAGGCAAATTCATCAATAGCTTGATGTATCTCTGGAGGCAAGTTCTCAGGGGACTGCCCTAGGAAACTATGCTTACCATTGCTCCGTCTAAATTTCATCAATGACTAGTAAAAACAAATTCACTAATGGATTAGAACTCAAATCCATTAAAATCAAATTTGATACTCAGATGTGGGCTCCCAGGAGAAGCTAGAATAAAGCCTGTTAGACAGTGTCTTTTCTGGAAAAAGAACAGAGGATTTTCCTGAGATGCAACCTCCATGACTGAAGAACTTAAGAGCAGAATGACATGCCAAGAAAAGAGAGAAAACCAAATGCCACCTTTGGTTAACATTGCAGCGATTACCATCTGATTAACCCCATCAGAACTCATTTGGATGACTGTGATTCCTTCTGGCCACCATACTTGAAGGAAAACATTGAGGAGCTACAGTGTGCAGAGAAAGGCAGGCCAAGGCAGGCCCAAAGGTGATGTTTAATCTAGAGAAGCTTAGAGGTGGTGAGGCGGGAGGCGTGGGATCCCTCCCAAAAGGGAGTGGGCATACTTTCTATGCCTTGTCCCCCTAGTGCAGAAGCTATACAGAAAGGAAAGTAGAAATGAAGGCAAAACAAGCCTAATGATGCCCAAATGGAAGGGGTTTCCTGGGAAGGCAAGGTCTTTATTTATAAACTGCATGGCCAGTTTTTAAGACATGCTGTGGAAAACAGTCCTCTAGGATCTGGAATGGACAGAATGGTCACAAAGCTGCTGATATTTAAATTTCTTGACTGATAAAGGTACTGTGAAATTCTAAACAAACCTTCAGAAATACTACTGGTTTACTAATGGACACAAATTACAACCTGGAGTTTTACTTTAAAAACTAAGGAGCCTTAGAAGCACAGGACCCTAGCCAGTTCTTAAGCCTTTATTTTCTTAACCTCTCTGCAGTCTGTGATACAGGTGACCCTCCCCCTTCACCTTCCCAGAGGTTTTCTTCTCTGGGTTGTTTTTGTGACACTGCTCTCCTGACTACTTTTTATCCATCTTCTTTGCTGGGCCTTTCTCCAAGGTCATGCCTAATACCAGTGGCTGTCTCCGAAGGCTGGCTCCTGGGCCCTTTCCTCTTTTCCCTCCTTCCTATCTTGCTTGGTGGGTGATCTCCTTGGCTCCCATGGATTCGATGATCACCTCTATATAGATGATTCTAAGTCCTACCCTCTTCTCTTTTTTAGACTTGCAGTCTCAAGTCTCCAATGGCCTAGAGAATGTCTCAAACTCAACATGTTCTAAACAGACCCCCTCTTCCTCCCCAGAGCCCTTCCTCATGCTAACTTCCTGCTCCTGTCAAGGGCACAAGCATCCTCCTCCCAGGCCCCCAGGCTCACAAGTGAAGGTGGCCCTCCACCTGGCCCCTTTACCCAATCTGCTGCTAAATCTTGTTTCTACCTTTATCATACCTCTTGTCCACGGTCCTTTCTGTCCTCAGACTGTTGACACTGGCACAGGCCTTCCATCGCTTCACCATGACTCCTTGGCAATGGCAGAACCAGTGGGTCTCCCTGCTCCCTCCTAGCCCAAGCGTGGCTCCCCTGCTGCCTTGTTCTTCCTCACACATGAGCCTCTACCTTCTCATTCTGCCTTGGGCCCTTCTTTCACTGCTCTGCTCCCCCATGCCTGAACCAGACTCCCCGGCTCACTTTCCTGGGCTCCTTGTCCTGTCCCCTCTCTAATGGAGTGTCTCCACTTTTATATGGCCTCCCCTTACACTACATCTTGGGGTACTTCGCTGCCTGCATATTGTCTCCTACATTAGGACTCCGTGTCTTCCTTTTGTACCTCCAGAGCTGGGCAGAGTGGCTGGCACACAGTAAAACACTTAGTAAAAGCTTTCTGTGACTGGATTCAGGCATGGTAATAAAAGTACACAAGTTAGATCTTCATAATCTTCCTGTTCACCCATCTTACCTGGCCCCCAAGCTCCCAAATAAGGGATATTCTAAAACCTAGAAATGGATTGAGTAGAATGTCACTGAAACCTTCTCTTCTAAGGGACCTATTAGTGAACAAGAAAGTAATTAGCCATTAAAACTAAGTCCTAGACTCTCAAAGAACAGACATAGCTAGTTTATATTTAGTCACACTAGGAAACAAAAGTGGAGGGCTTCATAAAATTGATTTCTTAGCTCACAGCTCTGAAAATAAGTTAGCCTCAAAAAAATGGAGCAAGGGATTTAAAAATATTCATTTTAAGCTTTTTTGACTAAATTGACTACTTTTCCTGATAAATGAAAACTTTGACCATATTTGTGGTTGCAGCCATTACTTTCTTAAAAAGATAAAAGGATCACCACCTACAGGTATAAAAGTATTACTAAAAAATCCATACGATATAGCGATTTTCTTACAAGTTATATACCCTGATTATAGTGGCTTAAATACAATTTTCTTCTCCATTTCCCCCATTTTAAACGTTTGAATTGACCTTGTGACTAGAGATGGAGCTTCAGGTAAAAGCATGATTTTGCTGATCAAGGTAATGGGGCCCAGCGGATTGTTTCTGTTACTCTACGAATGTTACCACCTTCCTTGTCTTGTATTAGACTCTCTTAGGCGCCAGCTGCAGAGGTTATCAAACTCCGGGCCTCCCAAAACTCCCCAGCAGCAGCCTCAATCAGGGAAAAATGTAACTGGAAAATATTTAACAAAATTAAAAAAAAAAAACCAATTCAACACAGATGATGTTAATCTGAGTCTGATGCCTCTGCACTGGACAAGCCTCGGTCCTCGCAGGAGCAAGCCACCACTGACCAGGTGGGAGGCCAGGCAATGAGCCTCCTTTCAGGAGCTCAAATGGCTGATGTTTGCTCTGGTATTTAACAACAGTTATTTCTCTCAGGAATCGTTCTCTCCATAGAGCAATACGCTACACCACTGCCATTCCTTCAGCTTCTGTTCTGAATCTGACCTACTGTTAACATATGTTGTTAGCTAAATGGAAAGGGTGTCACTGATATCTCACCTGCACATTTGAATACTTTAACCCTTTCCTCTCATGGGCCCCGACTGGCATTCTGGCGAAGCCTACAGACTTCTCAGAAAAAATGTTTGCTGCCCACATTCATTATTAAAGGAAATGCTAAAGCTAGGTTATCTAAAGATGTGCCTGGATAAGAAAAAAAAAAAATCAGACCCCACCCCCTCAGGTCAAAAGGTATCTTAAATGAATTCTTTCTACAAAAACTTCAGTCAAATAGAAATTGGAGTTTGTTGAAGTGCTTTTCCCATTTCTGTGGACTGTTTTTCTCAGAGATGAATGTCACAATACCTCTATTTTCCAGTTTCATAGCTGCTTGCAAATGGTATAGGAGTCTTACTTCAAGACAAAATTCCTCAATTTTAATCTATGTTAGTGCAAAGTGAAAAGCTCAAATTTTATAGTTTATGTCAGATGTATATAGTATATTAAATATCAGAAGGCAGGACACAAACATACGATAACAGAATACAAAAACCATTCTAATATTTTTAACATCAAACCTTCAGATAATATATAATGAGATTGTGTCATACTAATTACTAAGTTATCATCTTGACAGTGAAAACATATCTACCTTGTTTTCCTCCCATGATGCAAATACAACCATCCATGCTCACAGCCCTCATGCCCCATGTCCCCCTATAAATCTATCTGGGGTGGGGGGATGTTGGTTGGTTGGAGGGGGTGCAGAGACCACCCACATCAAGGATGCCTGGCAAGGATATCATCAGAGCAGAGAGGGTCTTGGTTTTCCATTTATCTTGCTAGTAGAACAAACCATCTATTTTTCCAAGCAGGTATTTTTGATGCCAAACTAAATTATTCTGTTAAAACACAATCCCCATGGCCTGTTAATCCCATGAAAATCCTTCATTTCTTTGCAATTTGTACTTTGGGAAAAGCCATTAAAATACCCTTTGATGTTGATGTGTTTAATTTTTAATGTAAAACTACATCCATTCATAGGAAATGATTTGTAACAAACCTCACTGCTTGTCCCTGAGAAGAGATCTGCCTATTAAGGACTCTTTAAAGTCTAAGTTTAAGACTACACAAAACCAAGCAAAAACCCCCAAACATGTGGTGTTCTTCAAGCTCCGCCAAAGGGCTCTTAAGTCCTTTTCCATAGGAGTAATTTTCTTATCCTTATATCTCTGGATGATTTAACTGGATTCAACTCTAGAACAGAAAAAAGGGCAGTCCCCTCTCACTGGTTTCACACTGCTTCATTTAACAAACAAAATTTAACCGTACCTCTTCCATTAAAGGTCACCTTCCAACTTATCAGAAGAATTTCACATGCATAAGTAGAGAGTTACAGGGTATTTTGAGACTTATTTACTCTTTATGTATACACCCCAACACACACACACACACACACACACCCCAACACCAACACACATCTTTCCAAGAAACTTAAATATCTTGCCAATCTTGAAACTAGATATAAATGAAAAAAAAAAAAAACAAAAACGGTAGTATTCTGTTGTGTGATGTGACCAATTGTGGATACACCATGCTGGCACTAACCTGAAGTATGAATTTTTAAAAAGCAGAAATTCAGAAGCACCAAATTATACACAATCCTTGAGCAACACAAATGAATTTTATAAAGTTATTGAAAATAGGCAAGATATAACTGGAGTGCAAATTAGAAAACGGACACCCGAAACACTCAATTTAAGATGACAAAGGTTAAGGTTGAGGCTTTAAGTTACCTGCACACAGGAGGAAAGTGTCACGACTTTTGATTTCACTGGTATAGGGAATTTCCAGGGAGAAAAGGCCCTCTGAGACTAATTGCCTTAGGGAGCTCCTAGTGGAAGGGAGAACTTAAGTGACTTGTTCTGAAGTCAAGCAATCCAGAGACCGCACTATCCAGTTTGTTTCTTTTGGAAGTAAAGAACAGTCCACATCGTGACTGTCCTCACAAACTAACTGGCTATTGGAAAACCCATGAGGACCTTTCTGAGTCTTCACAGGGGGACCCACCAGTTTTCTGAGAATCAAAATACTTTTAAAAAAGCAGCTGAAAATTGCCTAAGATTTTCACAGTTTGTCAAAACTTACAACACATGGATTTTTAAAAAACTTACAACTAAAGAAAAGACAGAGCAATTTACCTTGTCAGTTCACAAGCTCTTTATTGGATGAAAAATTACAAAGAGTAAGTACAATTTTAAAACACCAAATGCAACTTAGATTTTTGTGAAGGTTGCTTTTTGTTTAAAAAAGCCAAATGGGGGGGGGGGGGTCTACAATATCAATGGATCCCAAATCTTTTAACTGTTTAGCATGACAAATTTTAACTGAAGTTCAAAATGTATAGTACTCTACAAAACTGCAATATAAAGTCATCACAATATAATTGAGGAATGTGAAATTCAGAAGTCAGTACTATACAAACTTAAACAAAATAATGTCTAAAAGTGAAATAGTTACCGCAAGCCAACAGGCAGAATTCTTCCAAATAGCAAGAATCTTTCATGTGACAATATCATATCATGAACTAAGGCTCAGCCTTGATGATACTTAGTAAGTCATTCACTTATGAACAAAGAAAAAGAAAACTTTCAATGCATGAAAAAAACACCCCATATTCTCAACTTTAATTTAAATTTTTGCCAACTCATTAGTTTTGTGGCAGTGATTGCGAGTGAAATGTAAGACTATTTTCTAAAGCCAAAGACCCAATTAATGAGGCATGAGTTATTTCTCTGGACAGAATTCTCAACTGTCTCAAACTTAACTGTACAAGGAACAGATTTAGCCCAAGTGTGGATTTGACATTTAGAGTGCACAACCATTTTTGCTATACTCTGAATAAAAAAAGGGAAGTCTAATTAGAAGGAATAGCAGGAATGGCTGGTTTTTTCTCAATTCAAAACACTAATTCAATTCAGAATGAAGTATCACACAGAGAATACATTTTGTAACCTTGCTATATCCATGATAAACCAGATTAGTCACTACAAAGTGAGATGCCTTTAGCGACCCTTTATTTTTGTGATAAGCTAATGCAGATCTAACATTTTAAAGTGTTTTATTAAGCAATCATCCCTGTTTTAGTCAACTGTTAATTCTCTCTTGGACATTACAAGCCTATCAGAGACTCATACAAGTTCACATACTTCAAAGGCAGGAAGGTAAGACTGGAATGGAAAACAAGGCGAATGGATCTGGCAGTACAAATCACAGCTTCCTGTTAGATGCAACAAATATTCCTTAAAGAGAACAGGTCTAGCTTTTCAAGGAACAGATGTGCCACCTACACAGAGAGACTGACAAGGGGCAGCTAACCTGAATCGGAATCGCTGCTATCAGAAGAGCTCGAGTCGCTGCTGCTGCTGCCCGAGCCTGAGGAGCTGCTGCCGCCACCGCTACTGCTGCTGCTGCTCTCGCTCAGCCGTGTGCCCCTTCCTGTGGCCTTGGACAATTGAGTTTTCTCAACTGGAAAATAGGGGGAAAGGTGATAAACTACCAGCAGAATTAAGGGGCCACATCAACACTTTAGAACAGTCACCTACATTTTGTTTGGCGTTTTCTAGAATTTAACTGGTTACTGACATCCAGTAACCGCTTTTCCAACTCCTGTTTTTTCTGTGAATGAAGCTCTTCTTTGGATTTCATTATTTTCTTAGCTGCATGATTTAGGACAAAAAGTGAGCATGACCACAGCCACAGGCAGATACCAGTCAGACTGCTGATAATTTGCAGAGCTACGTACCGTGACACTTCCTGGGTCTCTTTCGCAGACAGGCCATGACGTATTTTTCCAGTTCTCTCAGGGTTGATGCTTTGAGTGTTTCAAAATCAATTTCTATCTCATCAGGATTAGAATTCCTTAAAGACGGTTCTCTTGACTCTATTATATGGACCACTCGCCCAAGTTTGTCTCCAGGGAGTTTGTTTATATCCAAGCTTAACTGCCTTTTCTCGTCATAATTCATAGGCTTAGCATTATCTTCATCTTCGGATTTATACGCCAACATTTGCTGCTTGGCCTTTTTTGGCTGACTGTAACAAATTTTACTTAGGTTAGTAAGCTTAAATAATTCTGTAAGGTATTATATACATAGAGAAGTGAATTATGTGAACAAATAACCATGTGAAAAAATTCACCTGTTCTTCAGCTTTTTCTTTAGTTTTATTTGCTTAAATTTTTTCCTCTGACTTTCATCTTTGTTGATAAATTTCTTTTTTTCTTTCTTCTTCCCTCTTTTAGATTTTCCATTCTTTTTCTTTAGCTTTTGGTAAGGTACCTGAGACAGAACTTGTAGTTGTTGATGAACAGCTTTAAGCTAATAAAGAGAAATATTTATTTAACATTTTGAATTAAACATTAAAGATGATGATAAAAAATGGAGGGGCTGAAAATTCAGACATTATCTTAAGTAAACTTTAGACCTTCACATTCCCTTGAAGTCTACACATTCAATTTTATTAATTCGTTATCCTAGGAAAAAGTATCTCCCTTTCCTTTAAATATAAATTAATAGTCTCCAACTTTCAGACATGAAATAAAAAGACCAAAGAAACAAGAAATTTAATTTTAATTCAAAAGCAGATTCAGAAGTTGCCCAACAGACTAAAAAGAACTTCCAAAATAAGCATGCATTGAGTCTATAATCTTAATCATAAAAGGTTATAACTAACAGTTCACTAAAGAAAAAAAAAATTTTTAAAGCTTGAAACTACATTTATCCATGAGGCATTCAAAAATACCTCGTAAACTGCTAAAAATCAGACATCACTCAGCGCAGCTAGCAATATGGAAACTTCTCAATATAAAGAAATTTTTGGTTAAAATAAATATCAACCATTTCAAATTTCTTTGACTACTAACCTAAAGAATTAGCCCGGTTAATTTAATTGGAGAAAAATACCCTTATGGTACACAAACATGACATTCCTGATCTGGTCCAATCCAAGGGTGACATACCTGCTCCCGAAGCTTTGCAAGGTGCTGTGCTTGTTCATCAGGTGACTCTTCATCAGAGTTGTCTTCAGAGGAAGCATCACTACTACTTTCTCTACAAACAGCTTTTGTAACGTCTTTTTTAATGTAACATATAGGCGTTCTTTCAATGGGTTCATCTGGGATCTTAGCAAACTGCATCTCAAAAACATCCTAAAATACAAAAAAAGACTGTCTGTTACATTTAACATATATCTAGCAGCAGAGCAGCACTGCTCCTAAGAAATGACGTTCTCTGGATACTGCCAACAGCCAGCATAGGGAGTATGTTCCAGGCTGTGCACTCCCCCCACCCCCATGGGTGCCCTCTCCTGGGTGACTGAATTTCTGTGTTCTCTAACCACTTGGGGGTTCTTCCCATCTCTCCTGAAAGGGCCTCCTACTCCACGAGGTGAAAACCAGCCTGCTGCAGGGGGCTGCCCTCTTCTTGCTCCCACGAAGCAGTCACACATACTGCTGAAGACCTACTTTTAAGGGATCACACAAGATGACCTGTACATGCTTCATGCTCAACCACACTCAGGGACCCTTCATTAAGAGTGACTAGTCAGATCTATTTAATCAGAAAGTAGAACCTCAAAGGGCTAAACTGCTGCATTCAAACTTTGGGATTCCTGAGTATTAGTTGTAAGTCACATAAACAGAAACCATATTCTTAAAATAAAAAAAGTAAAGATTTGAAATAACATCTCACCTGAAGGGTTCTCGCCATCACTACAACCTCATGATCTGGTGGGTTATACTTGTAGCAATTCATGAACATTAAGCGAACATCGGCAGCAAATTCATGTGCATCCTTATATTCTTGGTTATCCATTTTTTCCTATTGAAAACATTTCAGAGTTTATTTAAAGCTCCAAAAGCTCACCAGAAACAAGACTTACCCCTAATGTGCGCTTCCTGGAAGCAGGATGCATCTTAGGGGGCTCTCTGGCACTGTTTTCCCTCCCTTTCCTCAAACACCAAAGGACAGCATCACATACTCTTCAAGTCCACATGCTCCAAGGTACAAGCCCTCCTCCATTTGAGGCAGAAAGCTAGCCATGAAGCATGGATGATCAAAGCCTTGAAACCAGATGACCCCATGTCTGGGGGGAAACTCCACGGGACGAGGACATGCACCTAATGCCAACATAATATGATGTGAATAGCTGCCCGAGAGGCAAGATTGCCCCAGTCCCCAAATCTATGCCAGCAAAATCCAGAAATGTACCTCAAGCCTAACAAAGACCAAGAAATCCAGTAAGAACTACAGCAAAAGACTCTGTCCGAGAAAAGGAGCTTCAGGAAAAAGAGCCTGCCAACAAGGGGCCTAGCCTGGAGGTGATGCAGTGCAGGACCACCACAGAGGGCAGAGGCCAGAGGCCAGTGGAGGCTCAAAGCACCAAGACAGGAATCAAGACCAAAGAGAAAAATAAATACAACAAGAGAACTAAACCAATCTAAAAAGAGGACTGGCCCCCTAGAAGTGCTCCAAAGAGACCTGCAAACAGACTAGGAGGAAAAATGAGGGTGCACAAGCAGCCACAGAAATACCAGGAAGAAAATGAAGCAAAGGTTTAAAAATCGGAACAAGAAAACCAGGAAAAACCACACTAAAGATAAAATGGCCAAGCACAATTATCAAGGAAAGAGAATCCCTGAAAACCAGAACAAGACGGATCAACCAATGACTCCCAAAGACATGGAAGTAACTCACTTGGAAATCAGGTCAAGGAGAAATCATTCAAGGATCACTGGACTATTTAAAAACCAGGATTAAATAATATCCTGTACACTACTTTAAAAAAACCATTAACAAAAAGAATCCATCCTAACCTCCTAAAAGGAAGCCCAAGAGGGAAAGTCCCAGGAATATTGTGGCTAAAACCTCAGAAGTCCAGCAAGCATCCCAAGCAGCTCAAATCCCAAGGAATTCCATCAGGGATCACTACGGATATGCAGCTTCTACTGTAAATACGACCTTAGACCACAGTAGCCCCAAAGGCCAAAGAAAGCCAAGGAATCAAGAATCACTTGGACGACAGACCAAGGCAGGGGGAGCTTTGGAACACACGGCCCAGAGAGGCTTAGAAAGATCAATTTGAGTCACTGAAAGACGCTGTACAATCATGTCGTCCTAGCATTCTAATGGGGGAAGAAACTAGTATTCCTCCAGAGTCTTAATGATTGTAAATAACAGCACAGGACAGTGAGGAAGTTATAACAAGGAAAAAAGTCTCGAAGGGAACTGGTTCTATTCTGAGGCTCTGGGAAAAGAAAGATGGTAAACAGGAAGGGAATAGAAATGTCCATAATTGGGACTCATGAGAACATGACTATGAGAACAGAGAAGAGGTAGGGGAAACAGGCATCAAAAGGTCATTCTCATCCAAAGTAGAGAAAGGAAGGGTGAACAGGATGAACATGGAACCAAGCAGAGACTAGGGAGGGGGTGGGCATAAGAGGGAGAATACAACTTGGGAGGCAATAAGACAAACCATCTTCCTGGGCCTGAAGGGAGATTACAAGGAGAGAGAAGGAAAGCAAACCATTCTAAGATGGTAGGTGTATCTCTTAACTATGGAATGCCTGAACAAACTGGAAAAGTAGCTACCAGCATGCCGTATTAAAGGAGAACAGGGATCATTTTAGAGAATCCCGACTACCATGAAATGACTTGGAGTGAAACAAGCAGAGCCAGGAGAACATGTACAAGGAAGCAGGGACCGGAGGCCATAGGATCAAACAGTCCCTCAGAGAGCAGGGATGCAGACACATCCTTGCTCTTAACAATGGCCTTTTCTAACAGCTCCATGAAATCCCAACACTATGGTTTAAATGCAGCACTTTCTGAGCAGTGGTGGGAATATATTAGGAAGCACCAGTTTGGGATTCATGAACAACAATGAAACAAAAGTCAATATAAAACCTTAACCTAATCACACAAGGTCACTAAAGGACCATCTAGTTAGATAAACAGAAGACAAAACCACTTACTTTAATTGTTCCAAGGTCCATTGGATTTTTAACAACATCATAGTAATTATGAAGTCCTAAAGCAGTCACATCCACAGGCTTGTAAAAAGGCCAAGCATATGCTACATGTTTCTTTGAAAACATTTCTTTCAGAATCTCATTACAGTATTTTAACTGCTCAGTTAATTTAACACTTTTCACAACTTTATATTGTTGCTGTTGCTGAGAATCTGGTACAATATTCTTCACTACTTTTTCTTTTAGAAGTGGTATTTTAGCAGATTTGTGTTCCACTGGAGTTGGTGAAGACTCACTACTTGCTGTAACTATTGAAGTTGTAGGGGTTGTAGTATCTGCTTTCCTTTTCACACCCCTTTTAACCTAGAAGAGAATTAATAATTTAATCAATTACTGAGAATGCTTACTTTTTCAGAACTTATGGAAAACATAAATTATAGCATAAGTAGATAATAATTCTAACAGTAACACTTAAACTGAAGGTCCAAAAAACCTTTCTTTAAAAAAAATGCTTTGCAAAAAAAAGCAAACAGGAAAAGCTGTTCAAGCATCACAGCCCCTTCCAAATGAAGATTTACTGGAAATGATTTTGTTGCTGCCTCAATGTTAACTTTTGGCTCCACATGTAGTTTAGACACGATCTGGCACCACATCCCACTGTCTTCTCAAGCTCTCTCCTTACCTGTGTTACAGCCTGGGTGGCACAACTTGGAGGAGCTGCTTTAGCAACATGCAATGGAGAAAGTGAGGTCTGTGAGCACACAGAAGATGGGGTCACTTGCTGCTTAACCACCATGTCAGGTGCCTTGGGGGATGGCTTCTCTTTAATAGCAGAAACTCCTGAAGATGGCTCAGTACCTAATTAAAAATGTTCAAATGAATCAGATATTGGCAGTTCTTTCAGAATTCCATTTTTATGCATTCATTTTTACACACACACACACCCCCCCAGATGTTATATTCCATCTTCATTTCAACAACTTGTAGTTCAATTGAAATTATTACACAATATTTTTTCTGGTTCAAACACTCTTTTCCAGGCTTCCCCGTTTTAAAATTAATGGAAGACAACAGGGGAGCAACAAAACCTTCCAACCAAAAGTCTCCCTTCTGTTCAGATCCCAGAAATGACTGTACATTATAATAACCAGCACTCAGCAGGCAGGTGCCCATCTAGCAGGTCAGTGCTCACAGGGCTGGAGCTAGGACCCAGACTTCTTCAAGAATGGAAATCTGAAGGGACAGTTCAGAAGCCCCATCAAGAGTCCCTTGGTGTCATGGGATTGGCTGTTCTCTGAAGTCATGTCTGGAGCTGCATGGTCAGTACTGCACCACCTGGCACTCTGCTGATGCTAAATTATGAAACAAGGCTACCAAAGCCATCCTATTTACAGCGTATTGGAAGAATTCTGTTAAGAAGGGCCTCTCCTCAGGTGACAGGACACATTTTTTTTTCTCTGCAATTTCAAAACATTCTTCTGGGGAAAGTGGCCTCTAACAACGCCCAGAGGTGCCTCTCAGCTCAGAGGGACTATGAGGTTGTTCCACACAATTCCTCCTTGCTGGTCAAAAATCAGAACCCAAGCAGCACTTCGGGAACATTAAGTTAAGTCAACAAATCAGCCAGCTGAGTGTGTGTGAGAGCAAAAAGAGCTTGTGAAGGCAATGCACGATTGACATGGCTCCGATTCTTTGGACAAAAGTCTGCTCACCAGACCAGAACCCCTTAATTTTTAACCCAAAATACAACACGCGTATAAGGCTTTCAAACCAGGTATTTCATTTTGTTTTTTACCTTTTCTTTTTCTCTCCTTTCCACCTATCACTATTTCTTCTGAAGGCATTTGAGCCATTTTCTGCATAAACAGTTTCTCTAAGGCCTGTGCCATGAGAACAATGTCATCACCTGGCTACAAAACAAATGAAAGATTTACAATGTTATTCAGTTATAATCGCATCATTTAAGAAAATGCTTTGTGTACAGAGCATTTGGTATACCACACAAGGCTTCATAAGCAAATCAGAAAAATCACCACACTTGTCACATTACCGCTATCTGAATTTCACAGACAGACTTTCTGTCCAATGGAAATAACACTGCTCTGTGTAATTCTTATGCCAATTTTGTCTCTGGAAAAGAAATGAGGGCTTAGACTAGGAAGAGAAGTCACAGGGAGGCAGATGTGGGAGGAAGGCTTTCCTAACATCTAAGAGCCAGAAAGTGCAGCCTCAGGGGTCATTGGGGCAGTCTCAGAGCTAGGAGAGACCAGAAACCAGCTGGTCCGAAGTCGAGGAGCCTAAGCTGGAAGCTGCGGGGATTCCCCTTGGGGGAGAGGAGATTTCGGCTGCGCTGCCACATGGACTGGGGCCTCTGACTTCTTGTCCAACTGTAGCTTACTTGTGGAGGAAAGAAATGCAAGCTGCTTAGCCAAAATCAACTTTTCCTTACCTGCCCCAGACGTTTCTGCCTCCCCACCTTTGCTCATGCTTTTCCCCTCTACCTTGAAGGTGCTGCCTGCCTTCTCCTTGTTCCTATTAATTTCCATTTCTATGGGACAGTGTGGTCACCTGATACTACCTGGGTGAACTCAGGCAAACCACTTAATCTTCCCTGAGGCTCAGTCCCCACATCTGTACAATAATGGGCAAGCAGTCAAACTAGGATGCCTCCAGTTTCCTCTGCTCTGTGGCTATGAACTTCTAAACTTTACCTCCTTCAGTCAGTCATGACTATCCACCTGCCCTCTTCAGAGAACACCCTACCTAAACCATGCTGGTACACACACCATCCCTGATACTGACAACCTGGCTGACCCCAGGGAAGCCACTCCACTTCCTATAGGAGACTGTAACCAACCCCTACAAGTTTCCCAGCTCTCCACCCTTTTTTCTAGTCTATGTGGGAGATACTAAGACTAGGGGAACCTCTGAGAAGACAGGACCAGGTCTGTGTAGACCTCTGCACCAATAGCAATATGGTGATCTGTATATAATAAACGCCTGATGTTTGTGTAATTGGAAAAAAAGTGACAAGACAGTGCATTACTCAAGTACTGAACTGAGATTTAATTTGAGACACAAGCTAAGGATTCAAATGTCAAATATTTGACTAATAAGTATTTGGGGCAACTGGTGGCTTCGTGGATAGAGCACTAAGCCTAGATTCAGTTATTTTTTTTTGTTTTGTTTTGTTTTTTGCTTTTTTGGAGGGCAATTGGGGTTAAGTAACTTGCCTAAGGTCATACGGCTAGGTTTTTGTTTGCGTGTGTTAAGTGTCTGAGGCCAGACTCAGGCCAGTCCGAACTCAGGTCCTTCTGACTCCAGGGCCAGCGCTCTACTCACTTCACCACCTAGCTGCCCCCCTCCCCCACCCCCCCATATTCAGTTATTCTAAAGCCAGTCTCAGGCCCTTCCTAGGTGTGAGTCCCTGACCAAATCTGCTTGCCTCAGTCTCCTTATCTGTAAAAGAAGATGATAATATAGTACTTGCTTCCAATGAGATAATAACTGTAAGCACACAGTACAGTTTGGGGCATATACTGATAGAGAGATATTAGCTATGATTGTTAGTCATTGGATGAAAACAGTAATCAACTCAAGGATGTATAGTACTAAAATGATAAACTCAATGTATTTTTATAGTCTCTAACACTGTAAAAACAACATTTTCTAGGACCTAGAAACCATCTATCTAATCAATAAACTATGAGGAGGAGTAACAGACCTTGTTATATAAATAACAATTGGCGAACATTGTCTTCAAGTCTTCTACACATTCTGATGCTTTCACATAGTACTTATGTTCCAAGCGCCTTTTAATTGTACTCAAATCCATTGGCTTCTTAATGATGCTGTAATAGTCCTGCGGGGTTTAAGTCAGGAGAATGTGAATCTCAGAACACATTTGCCATAATTATTGGGGCACAAATGAAAGAAGCAACATTTAACTTTCATTATACTTAAACCAAACAGCCTTGTAATAACAGATCCAGTGTCTGACTGTCATAGGAGTATTTACACAAAGGAAGAGGCTCAGTTTAAAAAACAAACAAACACAACAACAGTATTTTAAAAATATACAGAATTACACAAATAACGTTATGCCAAACCCGACAGATTTGTGACAAACTTGGCATTAAACTCAATATAACCAACCTACTCTATTCAAGAAGGGGATGTGATTGCAATGTGCACTTGTTAAGAGAAGACGATCTTGGGCCGGGCCGGGCTAACTGGACTGTGACTCAGCTGACTTTTTCCAGAGTTGCCTCCAAGAACCAAGAGGTTCAGTGATTTGACCCAGAGGCAGAATCTGAACTCAGGTCTTCCTAACAGAGCATGGCCTTCTATCCAGATGGCCTTTTCTAATCCACTATTGCACTAACTCCTAAGGGAAAAGCATTCGTGACCAGAATGGCAGAGCATGGCTGATGGCTCCATTCCCAGTGCATAAGGGAAGTCTCAAGGGCTAAGGGAGATGGAGTCTGCCCTATTCGAGGCTCTGACCACGAGTGCTATCAACACAGGAATGCCAGGCCCCACACTAACAATTACAGGCCTTTGTGGCCCCGCCTCACCCCCACTCACCGGAAGCTTGAGCTTGGCAGCGTCCACAGGCTGCTGGAAGGGCCAAGAGAAACTGTGGTGCCACAGAGCCTTCAGGACCACCTTCTGTAAGAACTGCAGCTGATTTGTGAGACGGCCAGTTTTTTTGGCATTTATGTACTCTGGTGGAGGGGGGTTGACAATAGCCGTCTGCCGACTTGACAGAGACATTCTGAACAGCTTTTTCCTGATGAGGTGTTGTCTTCCCTATACATATATCCTGGAGAGGAAAAGAGCAAGATGTGTTCAGACTGAATTCAGGTATGCCAAATTAAAAGCCAGGTGAGATCACCACATGAGCCTGAGAACCCAGGCTCACAACACTGACTCTAGCTGCCTCCTCACCCCCCCCTCCAGTCTAAGGGTCATAGTCTGACCGCTATCAGCCTGGCACACAGTAGGCACTTAACTAATGCTTCTAGGCCAAAGGGAAACATCAGGCAGGCGGGCACAGACCAGATACAGTGTAACTAACCTCAGGCAGAAAGATACTGGCAGCTCCAAGGAGACCCTTGGTGGAGCCTTAATGAATGCAAAGATCCCAAGGGGAAGAGGGGAAGGACCCAGCAGAGACAGAGGCCCAGAGTGCCACTTGTGGAGAAGCAGCCAGGAAGTCACTTTAGCTAAACAAAATTAAACATGGCTGGGCTGTGAAGTGTTTTGGAAGCTACTGGGTTTTAAAGTGGTGTCATGGTGAGAACTACACTTTAGAAAAAATCACTTTACTAGCTGCATAGAGGATAGACTGGAAAGGGGAAAGATGGGAGGCAAGAGGATAAAATTAGACTATGGCAACAGTCTATACAATGGGTGCCAGGGCCTTAAAGTGCCTTCCTTCCCATGTCAGAGGGGTGTGTGTATGTGTGTTTGTCTGAAAATGAAGGTGTCAGAGACTGTAAATCTTCCAAGTAAAATAAGACGCAATGAGATGAGAGATGTAGTATTTCTGAAGTGGGAAGATTCTATGACAAGATGGAATGCAGTCTGAGGGTAAAGAATCAATCCATTAGTCACCTCCTGAAAACCCCCAAGATTATTAGGAATAAAATACAGTATCTACAAGTCAAAGAAAAAATAATAATTCAAGCACAGCCAGAGAAGGAACACAAATTCTGAGGAGCCACAATTGGGCTCACACATGATTTGGTTGCTGCTGATAACTAAAGGAATGCAAAGCCTTGAGAATCTGAGGCAGGAGAGCCAAGCTCATACCCATGAATAACTTGAGCAAAACTAAGCTTCCTCATACTCAGTGGAAAAAATAAAGACTCTAATAAAACATGGGCCTTCCAAGCATTCTGGATGAAAAGACCAGAGCCGAGTATAAAGCTGACAGGCAAACACAGGCGACAAGAGAATCATGGAGGATAATCACAAGGGGCTTAAGGAGAGATGGCCCATGATAGTACTCCCTCTGAACCCCATTCTCATCCAAGAGGAATAAGGTGGGATGTGAAGGGGGGTGGGAGGAGGGATGAATGACACAAACCTCACTGTCATTAGAAATGATCAGAAGCGAAAATACACACAAAGGTGGGTACAAAAATATACTTTGAACAACGGGGAACCAGGAAGAGAGCATGTAGACTGAAGGAGGGGACCATACCACACCTAGATGCCCCATGATAAAGCTAAGACATTTTCATTTTTGATCATTTTTCTGAGGCCAGATTAAAATTTAGGTCTTCTAGACTCCAGACCCAACTCTCCATCCACTAAATCACCTAGCTGCCTCAGGGGAAAGATCAGTCAGAAGCAAAACAAACCCTTCAATAGGGTACAGAGAAACAAAGGGAAGGTAAAAGTATAAAATAGGGAGGGAAACAAATAATCATAATTGTGAACAGGATGACCCCGCCCAGGAAATAGAAAAAGTGGAAAGCTAAAGTAGAATCTTGTTTACAAGAACATTTGAAACAAAAAGACAATTAAAACTAGGAGCTGGAGTTCAATCTTTTCGGTTTGACCTAAAGGTTAAAAAAAGTTAAAGGGAGGGTGGCTAGGTGGCAGTGGGGCCCTGGAGTCAGGAGGACCTGAGTTCAAATGTGACCTCAGATACTTAACTTAAAAAAAAAAAAAAAAAAACACCAAACCCACAAACACAACAGGGAAAAAAAAAAAAACTAGCTGTGTGACCTTGGGCAAGTCACTTAACACCAACTGACCTCCAAAAAGAGCAAAAAAAAAAAAAAAAGCAGAAACAGTAAACTAACCTTTTATAGACCACAGTGTAATAAAAATTTTATTCAATAAAGGAAATTAATGTCCTAAAATAAGGGGGGAATCAGTGGAATGGAATTAAAAACTAATTGGAAGGGGCAGCTAGGTGTCGCAGTAAGAGTGCCGGCCTCAGAGTTGGGATGACCGGAGATAGAAACCTGCCTCAGAAAATGAGCACCCACACATAAATAATGACTAGCCATGTAACCTCGAGCAAGTTACTTAACCCCAATTGCTCAAAAAAAAAAAAAAAAAACTAATTGGAAATTTACTTAATCCTAAAGAATGAATGGGTCAAAAAACACATCTCGCACACAGGAAAAAAAACAAAGGCACATGCCAAAAAATTGTTGGAATACAGTCAGAACAGCACTTAACAGAAAATTTCTCTAACACTTCCATCAATGAGAAAAATCTTAAAAAGTCTAAAAATTTCAAATTAACCTTAAAATATAAAATCCTGAAAAGTCAGAGTAGAGATGAACAAAATTCATTGGAGTTAAAAAGAATAAAATTAGGAGCGGTTTACTGGGGAGGGGGGCACGCACAACAACAAAATAGACAGCACTCTCCACAGGGATTCTTCCAAACCTTTTCATCTGTCCTTGAACCTGTCCCTATGCTTGTACATTTCCCTCTCCTCTTCCCCCTCACTCAAGACACCTTCTGCCACTGGCCCTACTGTATGCTTCCCATACAAATGAGTAGCTGGACAAGCCTTCTGCACAATACACCCCATTCCATCGCATCTCCCCCATCTTCTCATCATTCCTGCTCTCTCTTCTACCAGCTCCTTCCCTACCTCCTAAAAACCATCATATCTCTGCTCCCATCCCAGAGCTCTTCTGCTCGGTGGCTAAGCCCCCACAATCATGCTTACGCAGCCTCATCAACCAAAACAGCACCCCAGAATTACAGATGATTTCCTGATGGCCAAATTCAACAGCCTTTTCTCAATCCTCACCTTTACCTATCCTGACACCTTTGGCTCTCACCTTCTGCCCAATAATCTCTTCTCTAGGTCTTCTGGCCCGTTTCTCCTGCTATTTCTCCTACCTGATAGCTCTCAGTCTTTGCTGGATTTCCACATCCACCTCTAATCTTGGGTGTCTGACAAGCTCTGTCCTGGGCCTTCTCGCTACACTACTGCATTGGGGAATCTCATCAGTGGATTTAATTGTTTCTAACCATATGATTCTACCATCTATTTATCCTGCCCCAATCTGACCACTGACCTTGCATATCCATTTTGTTTATCTCAAACTAGATGTCCTGTAGACATCTTAAATCCACCCCCCCTTCTCAACTTCCTAATTACTCTAGAGAGCACAACACCATCCTGTCCCCCAACCTCACAAGCTAGACATCCTTGACTCCTCCCTCCCATTTCCAATCTGTTGCCGAAGTCTGTCATTTTTAACCTTTGCAATATCTAATATACCTGTTTCTCTCCTCTGTATTTGCCACTATGCTGGTCCAAGCTCTATCACCTCACGCCTGGATTACTGAAAGCGCCTCATCTATCTACCTCCACAAGCCTCCCCCAATTCCAGTCCAGCCTCCTTTCTGTTTAGATGCAGGTCTGACCCTGCCTCTCCTCCCCTTAGCCACCAACAAAGTGATATTCCCCAAGCAAAGGCCTAACTGTTGTCACCCCCTTACTCAACGAACTTGAGTGGTTCCCTAGCACCCCTAGGATTAAATATAAACTCTTTCAAAGCCCTTATAAAGGGCCCTGTCCTACATCCCCATGTCCTCTTCCATCCACTGCCCCTGTCCTCTTTACTGTGTTCTCTCTTCAAGACATTTTCACTGCTCTGGAGTTCTCCCTCAACCCTGCCTCCCAGCTTCCTTCCAGTCCCAATTAAAATGCCACCTTCTACAGGAAGCCTTTTTGAATCCCCCTTAACATTAGAACCATCCCTGCTAATTATTTCCCATTTCTCCTGTATACAACTTGTTTTCACATTTGTGTTGGCCTGTATTCTCCCGTTAACCTGAGAGATTCTGGAAGTGGGGTGAGGCGTGTGTGGATGAAAGTTCACTGACCAGCTACACTAGAACATAACCACCCCAGTGCAGGCTTTCCTTTCCTTATTTGCTCCTGTACTTTGTCCTCTCCAATCCCTCCAGAAGAATAGTTAAACCAATATTCCTATGTCATTGGAAAGTCACTCCCCCATGCTCAAGAAACCCTATTATATGAGGCCTTTCCCAATTCCCTCAAGCTATCAGTTCCCCACCCCACCCCCAATTCAGCTAGTAGAAAATTTCTTTTTAATTATATTTCCCATGATGGAATATAACTTCCTGTTGGCAGGTGCTCCATATCTCTGAAACACCATAAATCCAGCACACACATTCCCCAGCCCCATTAGCTACTTCTTCTTGACTGATAGGATAAAAAGCCAACTTCTGCTCGTCAGCTAAAGCCCTTTATGATTAGGCTCCTTTCCAGACTCATTTCATATTATTTCTCCTACAACACCCTAGGAAGGTTTGAGTGGGAGCTCCTGCCCAGAAACCCTTACTCACCGAGAGGACACTCCAGCGCTTTTATAAGTGCTAGCCCCCATGCCAGGGAGGCTTTCCCTTCTTCCCTCCACTGCAGGCAATTCTCTCCCCAAGGTTCAGGCTCCTTCACCTGGAAGTGTCAACTCTCTTCCCATAAGCTGACCAGCCCTCCCCACCAATCAATAAGCAGCTTGCATTTACTCATCTGTAGATACACTGCACCCCCACAGGTCTCACCAAGATGAGGCTCCTGGAGGACAGGGGCCTAGAGCTTAGCAGTCATGATAGGTGCCCAAGTACCAGTCTGACAGTAAAGGTGTGTCTCTACTTATCTAGTGTCCCTTCTCAGCTACTCTCCATGGACTGTTACAATCTAAAGATGTTTAGTGCTTAATGAACCTGTACCACCACAGACATTAAGAGAGTCACTCCAGGATAAACATTTCAAGACCCAAAGAGATTTGAAACTTGTTTAAAAAATAAAAATTTTATTTTGGAATTTCATCTCAAAATAAAGACATTCTATAGAGTAGCATCCACTTAGGTTAGAAATAATTCCCCTCCAAATTTTATTCAAAACCCTATTAGTGAGCTCCCTTTTGCAGTCTGGTTTGGAACTGGGAGAATTCCAATTTCAAACCTTGCCTTTGCATACTTATGAGCAGCATGCCCAAGGAATATGGGATCAGAGATTAACACCTGGAAAGCACAAGCCTTCTAATGGAGCCCTTTCACAGGACCAAATGCCAGTAACACACCTAAAGCCAAGTGGGTAGACTTCTCTCCAAACCCACCACTTCTGTACCCAGTACAACCTCTAGCCTCTTGGGCAGGTGAGGCGGAGGGGGAGGGGGTTTCCTCATTGTATTCAAAACATAATGCAAAATCCTCCATCAGTTATCTACCTCGAAGCAAAAGCAGCCAGCCAGAAACTTAGCTTGGACCAGTATCTTAGGTCACATTCCACAATCAATTCAAAATTCGTGCGCTTGACGTTAAAGAATCATTAAAAAAAAAAACACTTAAGTATAATCATCTATCTTTCAGAGCTCTGTAGGTTTTCAAGGGATAGGACAAAAAAAAACTATATTTAAAATATTTAAATAAAAATATAAAATCATATAAAACATTAAAAAATAAAAATTAAATAGAAGTAACTAAGTAAAAATTAAATATAAATAATAATAAAAAAATCACTTGAGCTTAAAATAAAATTAAATATTAAAAAAACAAAATTAAATATGAAAAAATTACTAAAACAGAAATAGGGATAATAAAATGAATAAACGATAAAATAAGACAACTAGCTACATATAACTTAAAAAGCTTCTGCACAAACCAAATTAATGCACCTAGGATGAAGAGAAAAGCACTGGAATAAGGGGAAAAAAAGGTCTCTACCCAATTTCTCTACGTTTGATCTCCAAGATCTGCTTGGAGGCTCCCAATCAGGAACAATTTCAAGCCCAGCCATTCCAGGGCTGCACCGCCGCAGGCAGGATGCTCACTGTGCACGCTTCTGCAGTGTTCCCTCTGGCCTGGGTGCACACCATGCCCGCTCCCAACCACAATTTACTCGAATTTTTTTTTTTCGTTTGCATTAGCTTCACCTCTAGTAACCAGAATGGAAGCTGCCCGAGGGCGGGCCTGGACGCTCACCTCCCCCAGCAGCTTCCTTTGAGCCTGAGCCTGGGCCTGGTTCCCTCCCCTTCCGCCCCCCCCACCGCCACCGCCACCGCCACCGCCACCGCCACCGCCACCCCCCGCCTGGGCCACCAGCCCTAACGGCCCCGGCAACCGCCGCGGGCGCCGCGACGTCGCGGCCTGCTGGGGCCTGGAGCTGCCCGCCACCGCTCCGAGGGCCGCGGCCTCCCCGCGGAAAGGCCCCAGAGATAGCTGGGGGGGGGGAGGGCGGGAGAAGGAAAGGGTAGGGCCCCCCAGAGCAGAATACTTACGCAGCTCATCCGTCGCCGTTACCGCTCACCTGAAATGGCGGCGGAAAGCGGGCTACTGCAGCCGCTTTTATAGGCGACCCAGAGGCGTCTATCTAGATGCTCATTGGTCTATCTAGATCACGTGGCCCATGCGAGGGCGTGGCTTGGCCCTAGGTCGCGGCCCAAGTTGCAGTAGGGGCCCACGTGCTCCAAGAGTCCTTTTGCAAAGCCTGGTTTTTCTTTTTTTTTTAATTGTGATTTTAATTGCAAAACTGCACAGACTATAGCATGCATTTGTTGATTTAAAAGATACGGGTAATTGCATAAGACAATTTTAAAAAATCTTTTGGTGCAACTGGCAAGCCCTTTCCTTTAAAACATTGCCCTCCAGCTTAGGCAGGTCTGTGCAGTGGGGAAGTTTTGCAAAAAGGGTTTGCAGCGACTTTGAATTTTTCTCCCGCTTTTGGATCTTACTGCGTGTGACCTTTGTTGAATGTTAGAAACGTGCAAAAATACTCCACCAACACGACAGAGTAATTTTGTTATGTTTTGCAAAAAAGCGCATTTTCCCACAACTTTCCAAGGAGGGTAGTGCAAACTATACTTATTTTACAGACAGGAAACTGGTTAAGTAATTTGCAAAATGCCAGGTGCAGCAAGTAAGCGCCAAAATTGTAAGGGAGGGCAGGAAGAGGGCTCCAATTCCAGATAAGATAAATTTAAACAAGCTGCTGGAGAGGAAGTGTATTTTTCAAAAGTCACACATTCTTATTAGTCGAGTTAGGATTTTAAACCCCGTTCCTCTGACGCCAAGTTCAGCGTTCCTCCCATAGTTCTCCACGGTCCTAGCCGAAAGCCTTTAAGGGTATTTTACGGAAGTTCAGGTCTTAAAGGTCTGGGAGGAAGAAGGTGGAGTCGGCTAGAGATTTCGAGTTGGAAAAAGATCCGCAGACAATTGGAAAAGTAGAGTTGAGCTTTGCTAATGGATGAAGAGACACCCTCCCCTTTCCTCCATCGCCACCTTTTCAAAACAGAAGCCAAAGTTCAATTGAATAAACATTTATTATGTTTCTACTACTTGGCTGGGACAGGGTCAAGGTCACCAGGTTGACCTTGAAGCATAGCCCACCGAGAAAGCTGGTTAAAGGAACCTGGACGCCTGGCGCAAAGCCCGGCTTCCCAGGTCCTTCAGCGCCCTAACCAAGCTCTGCAAAGAAAGAAATTAACATTCCCTGGGGCTTCCAGCAAAAAACTCTCTCTCTTAAGATAGTTTCTCCAAATTGCCAGGCACCCGTTTCCTCTTTATCTCTGTAACTCAAGCTAAGAAGTAACTAAGACTAGAAGGTTAGGGAAATTGAATGTCAGGCCATTTAAAATGGAGCTCGTTAGCTCAGGCTCCAGCTTCTTTCATCAGGAACACTGCCATTTCCGGTCAATCCCGATTCCAAAACTTGTGGTCATCATTACAGAGACTACCAAAATGTCCTATCTCTTCATTTCTTTCCGTTCTCACCCGCTCCCATCCACCCAGAGAGGTAGCAGCCAGGAAAGGAGGCCGGATTTGTGAGAAAGACAAACTCAGTGTTCTGCGAAGTTCCATTCAAGTCAATTTCTATTAAAAGGCTTTCTATGTGCAAGTTAGTGGGGATGAAAATAGCGCCTACGACTAGGGCTTTGGCGAGAATCAAATGAGATAATCATTATTAAGTGCCCCAAAATATGGCTGGCACATAATAAGGGCTAGATAAATTTTAGCTGCTATTATTATTATTTTATTGTTATTAGATATTATTATTAGATTGGGAATGGAAAACTCCCCAAACCCCTTGAGACAGTTCCTGAACTCAGGAAAACTACCTTCTGCTGAAAGGTACAGTATGGCTATCTGTCCGTCTATCTATCTATCTATATCTATCTATCTATCTCCATAACTCTCTCTACATCTAGCTAGCTAGCTAACTACCCATTTATCTCTCCATCTGCCTGTCTTGTTCTAACCTATGTCTGTCTCCATACAAAATCATTTCTAGAGCCAAATATCAAGCACTTCACAGACCCACTAACTAAACAAGCAGGAATCTTGTTTAAGCATCCTATTATTCACCACTTCTAATAACTGACAATAACTCCTAATAGTGTGGGACTGTCACGCCAGACTTATATTAGCTTTCCAGGCAGATCCTAACAGGTTGCCTTCCTCCAAACACCAGCCCTGCCTCCACTCAGAGTAAGTGTAATCAGGAAAGTGTCCCCCCCATCCTTTTTTTGCCCTCTCCCACACATATATTGATTTTTGCTTCTCTACAACTTCATTTAGGTTGTTCACTCCCACAAAAGAGGGTCTAGGACTTTCCCCTCTTCCTTCCTTTTTCTACCTCTTGGAAATCTTACCAATGTATGAAATCCTGAAGCTCAGGTCTCTCTTCTCCCACAAAGATCACCTACTCTCCTTCTAAATTACTCCAAGGAGTTTTCTCTCTTCTCTGAATTTCTCTACATGTATGAGGAAAAAACACTTAATTACGTGTTTACTATGTGCCAAGTTTTTTACAAATATCATTACAATTGATGATATAATATAATATAATACAACATAACATAACATAATATAATATAATACAACATAACATAATATAACATAACACAACATAATATAATATAAATTATATTAAAACTATTATATATAATTACAGCGGGGGTAGGGGCTATCATTAGTTCATTAGTTATCATTAGTTATCATTCCTAACTTACAGTTGAGGAAACTGAGGCAAACTGAAGTCAAGAAGTATCTGGCCAAATATCTTCTTAACTCTGACCCTGCTGTGCCACCTAACTCCATAACCACAAATATAACCCTACACTCAGCCAGTGGACATCAGGAAGGATTTAGACTCAAGACCTTACCTTGGGGCAGCTACTCAGCACTGTGGATAAAGCACCAGCCCAGGAGTCAAAAGGACCTGAGTTCAAATCCAGCCTCAGACACTTGACAAACTAGCCATGCGACCCTGGACAAGTCACTTAACCCTGATTGCTTCATAAAAAAAGAAAAGAAAAAAGTCTCTTTCAAATCCCACACCCTTGTGACAAGATCATCTAATCTCTCCTCTCTCAATCTTCACCTTGGTTGAAAAAAAAAGCCATTTAGCAGTCTGGATTATTGTATAGATCAAGATAAAATGAGATAAAGCCTACAAATCGAAGTATAAACCACAAAACTCCAGAGAAACTTCAGTTACTATCAGGCACGGTTATCAGTTAGCTGTTTCTCCAGCAGTGGTGACAAATTCTGAGGGGCAGGATTCTTAAGCTTTTACTTTGTCCCAACTCCAGGAGAGCTTTAGAAATCCCTCAGGGAATACCAAGAGAAGATTCATAGGCCCAGCACTAACATCCAGCCTATATTCATTCCACCCCAAAATGTCACCAGGTCTCCTACTTGAGAACGTTTGGGAAAAACTATCCTTGAATACATTTGTTAATCCACCCCCCCCCCTTACCATCTATGCCTTACCTATACCATTAAAATAACATAACATTTTTTATAATGCACTTTACTTAGTTGATGCTACTCCTTCCAAAGGCTTTTCCTGACTCAGCTAATCCTTTAACTAGCATCTCCCTAACAACATATATTTATTACTTCCATATCTGTGAATGTGTAGAATGTCCATTCATTCATTCCATGAACAATAATTTTTTTATTTTTTATTTTTTTCCACAAACAATTATTAAGTCAGGTACTGAAACTCTTTTGTATTTTTATCTGCAGTATCCAGATTAAAATACGGCAAGCACTATTAACAAATACTTCTTTATTGATTGATTGACAAATAGGGAAAATTGCTATGCACATAGGAGTGGATTGTAGACTTTTAAATAACAGCTACACTACCCTGACCCACATTTTGATTCACATTGCTTCACAGAGTAGAAAGAGACCTTAAAATCGTAATGATTTTTTTTTTAAAGAAGATTGTAATGAAACAGGAGGAAAGGTTCCTCTAATATAGTGTAATTAACTATAGCCAGTCCTAGGAAACAGTAGCCTCCTTTGTCTCCAGATCTAATGACCTTATCTCCTTACTCTGACCTCTCTGCAGCCTTTGACACTGTAGATCACCCTCTGATCCAGGACTCCACTCCTCCATCCCCCCTTCTCCTCTACCTGTCTCCTTTGTCCAGGTCATGCCCTCTAACCTTGGGTGTCCCCAGGGCTCTGTCTTGGAGCCCCCTTCTCTTTCCCTCTTTCCCTTGGTGACCACATCACTTCCCAGGCATTTAATTACCATCTCTATACTGATGCTTCTCAAATCTACCTATCCTGCCCTAACCTCTCTATTAGTATATATTTATTATATACAACATATTAAGAATCTATTATTATTATAGATTGTAATATGTAACATACTGTAATACAATCATCGTACATTCTATTTTAAACTCATCTTGGCTCACATCTCCAACTGCCTTTCAGATATCTCATACTGGATGTCCTTAAAATCAAAAGTCTAAAATTGAACTCGTTATCTTTCCCCCCAAACCCTCCCAACTTCAAAACTTAGCTATTAATTGTTCTAGCTCCCCAGACTGAGACCTAAATGACCTCCTCAGGCCCTCACTCTCCCACATGCACATTCACACTGTTGCCCAGGTCTGTCAGTTTCAGCTTGGCAACTTCTCCCAAATGCCTGCCCTGTCCCCACCCCTGGTCAGACCCTCCATATCCCACTTGGGCTACTGCACTGGCCTACTGGGGTGGTCTCCCTTCCCCAAGTCTCCCCTCACTCCAGTCTAGCCTTTACCCAGCCACTAAAGTGATTTTCCTCAGGAACAGGCCTGACCCTGTACTTGAGTGGTTCCCTAGTACCACTAGGATTAAATATAACCTAGACCTTTATAACCTAGACCTGCTCCCCTTACCCTTTCATTCTTCTTAAACTTTACCACCCACTGTGTATTAGTCTTCCATGCACTCCTGACATTCTCACTGGTGGTATCCTGTACCTGAAATGCCCTTCCTTCTTACCTCCTTCAGAACCTCCTGGTTTTCTGCAGTTAACCATCCATTTAGTAGGTATGCTCATATTATTAGAATATAAACTCCTTGAGGGCAGGGGCTGGGACAGGGAAGGTGGAAGGGGAAGGACTGATTTTTGTTTTTTTGTTTTTTTTTTTTCTTGGTATCTTCAAATCTTATCACAGTTTGCAGTGAAGAGGTTTGAGGGTATTGATTTGCGGTGCTGGGACCCTGAGAATGCTAAGGCAGAGTCTCCTGGAATGAATTCACACACTCAAGCTTTCATGGACAGTTTATTGTAACACCAATAGGAATAGGCAATGTTTCTTTCAAGAACTTGCACCCTGATGGGGGTGAACCTAAAGTTTATATAGAAAAGGGGAATTAGAAAGGAATGCCAGGGATACTGATTAGGTAATCTCAGGGTCCATGTGTCTGGGAACTATACATGGGAAAATTGTAGGGAATATGCCAGACATTGAGGGAGTTGTCAGAGGCATGGACCTTGAGTCCTTAGACCAGCCAGGGACTAAAATCCTCAGGCCAGGCATCCCTCTGTCTGTTCTGATAAGGGAATTACAGAGTCAGACCTGCAGCAAGGGAAATTTTCTCACAAGGGGTTGGAGGGGGCTAGGTTACTTTCAGAGATGTGGTCTTAGGGCTGTTTGGGGTCCAGGTCCCACCATCCCAACACCAGTAACCAGCAATCACTTAATAAATACCTGTTGATTGATTTATTGAGTGGCTCAACTTCAGTCATGGTAGGGGCTAGGAAGGGAAGTGGGGAGGAACCAGGCTCTGAGATCATGGCACTTTAAGGTTTACAAAGTTCTTTAGGAAAAAAATCAAAACACAATTATTCTCTCATTTTATCCTCACAAGAACCCACTGAAGTAGATGCTATTATTATGCACATTTTACAGATGAAGAAACTGAAGCAGATAGTGGTTAAGTGACTTGCCCAAGGTCACTCAGCTAATGAGTGTCTGAAGCCATAGCATAAAAGAGGATTTTATATTTGATCGAGGTACTAGGGAAGGGTCACAGGGTGACACCTGCACTTTAGGGGGGTAAGCTTCACAGCTGGGTGGAGGATGGGCTGCAGGGGGAGGAAGTTTGAAAGAGGAGACCAAAGCAGGCTCTTGTAAAAGTCCAGGAATGAGGTGGTGGGAGCCTGCTGCAGGATGATGGCAGAGTCAGAGGAGAGAAGGCTGGATCCACAGGACTTCTCTGATCTTCTTGCTTCCTGAGCCTGGGAGTCCAAACCTCTTCAAAGACAACAAAATGAAAATATAATGCAGCCAGAAGTCCTGAAGGTTAAGAGGAGTGAGGCTGCATTGTACAAATGGTTTCAATCAGGAAACTAAAAAACCAAAAATAACTAAAGTGCTCTTGAATTCTTACCAGCTATTCAAAATTCCCAAAGAGACAGCATCTTCTAAGCTAGCTTAGTCTCCAAGGATGGGATCCTGAGAGAACAGAATGGAATTAGACAGAAAAATGAGTGGTGTATTGGAGTAGGAGAGACTAAAGGTACAGAGACCAATTAGGAAGCTCTTCAATCAATCAATCCATCACCCAACAAATATTTATTAAATTGCCTACTATGTGCCAGGCATTGCACTGAGTACTTTACAAATATCTCTTTGATCCTAACAACAACCCTGTGAGATGGGTGCTATTTTTATTATCCCCATTCTATAAGTGAGGAAACTGAAGCAAACTGAGGTCGGGTAGCTAACCCAGGCTGAGGTAAGATTCAAACTCAGGTCTTCCTGACTCCAGGTCCCACACTTTGATAAAACATGCATTGTAGTTTTGGGAGGGAGGGCACCAACAGCTGCAGAGTGGGAACAGAAAAGATTTTAGGTGACTTGAGTGAGTCTTGAATCGGGCAGGGATTCCAAGAAGTCAAGATGATGAGGAACTGCATTGTAGGCAGCAGGACAAGTCCATAGACTGAGACTGGCAGTCTGTTTGAGGAGACAGCAAATAGGCTAGTATGGATGGATTGTAGAGTGCAGGGAGGAAGTGGCATGTAAGAAGTGGGTGCTGCTGTCATCCTTGTTTTATAGATGTGGAAACTGAGGCAAAGAGAGATTAAATGACTTGCCCAGGGTCATACAGGCAGTTTTGAATTTTAATTCAAATCTGTCCTGATTCCAGCTCCAGGACTCTCTTTATTGAAAAAGTAGGTTGTAAAAAGTTTTAAAAGACAAACCGAAGAATTTGGCTTTGAGCCTAGAGGAATTAGGAATTTATGGAGAAGGGGAATGACATCGTCAGACTTGGGTTTCAGGAAAATCACTTTTGGGGGGAGTTAATTTCTAAAATGACATTTTTTTTCAGTCAGCAAAAGTCTGACTTCTCTTCCCAATAACTGTACTGCCAGCTGAGAAGGAAAGAAAAATGAAACCCCTGTTATCATTTCTTACAACACAGTATTCCATCACATTTATCTACCAAAATTTGTTCAGCCATTCCCTGGCAATGGGCAACCCCTCAGATTTCCATTCTTTGCCACCTCAAAAAGAGCTCTAAGTGTTTTTTTTTTTACATTCTTTGTTAGAATTTTGTTTTGCTCAGGACTAAACCTTGCCTTAATTTTGTTGTTGTTGAATAGTTTTCAGTTGTATACAATTCTTTATGACCCCATTTAGGGTTTTCTTCTTTTCCTTTTTTTTTTTTTTTAATTTCAGGTTTTCTTTGCAAAGATGCTAAAGTGGTTTGTCATTTCCTTCTCCATCTCATTTTGCAGATGTAAAAACTGAAGCAAACAGGATTAAATGACTGGCCCAGGGTCATTTAACCTGGAGATAGCACATGGCTCAGTGGATAGAGGCATGTTTTGGAAGGAACTCAGGAAGACCTGAGTTCAAGTCTAACCCGGGATATTTCTTAGCAGTGTGATCCTGAACATGTCACTTAATCTCTGAATGTTCAACGAAATGGATCCCCTAGGGAAGGAAATGGCAAACTACTTGAAGGGTCACAAACTGTCAAACGTGACTGAACAACAACAAATGAGGGTCATGCAGAAAGTAAATATGTGAGGTCAGATTTGAACTCCCCAAAATGAGTATTCCTAACTCCAGACCCTACACTCTATCCACTATGCCACCTAGCTATTCTGCCTCAATTTACCCTCCGTCTAATTCTCCTTTCTCCCTTCTCCCCCTTCACTCTGACTATTTTTAAAATTCTGTTAACATCTCCTATTTCCCTGTTGAGTGAAATGTAGGAAAATCCCTTCGATAGCAGTGTGGAAAATGGGTTGGAGTGCTGAGAGGTTTGAAGCAAGGAGACCAATGGGTAGGCCATTGCCATATGCCTGGGGTAAAGTGGCAAGGGCTTGGACTATACAACAAGGCTCTATGAATGGTAGGAAGGGAATGTATGCTCAAGACATTATAGAGAGAGGGATGACAGGACTGCTTACATATGTGGAAAGAGTGAGATGAACCCAAGATTTTGAACCTTGGTGAATAAGAAGATGGTGGCAGTGCCCTCGAGAATAATAGGGAAGTTATTTATTACAGAAGCATGGTGGAAGAATCCCGTCTTCTAACAGATTTATTGGTGCCAAATAGTGGTGGGAATGGGTAGCTCCATATTTCCCAGCTGCATGGTGATTGGTGGGGAGTTAGCCTATTTTGGTCATTTTGTCACATTGTGAATATAAAATTCAAGCCAGCTTCAAGAGTTACTTATAAAAATTAATAAGCTCCATCTGTGTTCAGATATGCCAAAGGAAAACCAGAGTAGGAGATTTATGAATGTTTTACAGGGGAAAAGATTGGGCAGAAGAGACTTAAAATGAAATAGAGAGATAGGAGGTGGGCCATGCAGTCTGCAGCATGTCACTAGTGATCATCTGAACTAAATTGAATTGAGAACTGAGAAGTAATTGTAGAAAGGGCCTCATATAATTTTTGTAGCTCTTTGCCTTTCCCCTCGTTCTGCTTCCTTCTGCCATAATTGTAGGGCCAACACAGGTTCGTCAAGCCTTGATAGTGATATTACAGCAGAGAAAGCATATTATAGTGCTCTGGGGACTGGAGTCTTGTTGGCCAATCTTCTTATTAAGACTGTTTTTAGAACCTTTAAAAAGTGTTATAATGATTTTTTTAAACAGTCCTATGCACGCATAATTTAAATTAAATATGCACGCATATTTAAACAATAGTTTTTTTTTTTCATCAGCAAAGATCTGGAAATAAAGTAAATGTCCATCAATAGGGGAATGGCAAAACAAATTGGGATATCTAAATGTGATCCAAGTTTGGCTCTGGAAACGTGTGGAGAAAATTCATCTTGTTCCCTTCTGTGCATAGGTGGAGGATAAGGACAAGATGTCTGGAAATCCTATTGTAAAATAATCTATTGAAAAGTAGATACATTTAGGGCAGCTAGGTGGCGCAGTGAGTAAGAGCGCCGGCCCCGGCATCGAGTCCGGCCTCAGAAAATGAGCACCCACACATAAATAATGACTAGTCATGTAACCTTGAGCAAGTTACTTAACCCCAATAGCTTTAAAAAAAAAAGAAAGAAAAATAGGTACATTTAAACTGAAATATTAAGGGACCTTGAGTGTCTTTAAATGTTTGAAGGACAGGTTTAAGGTAGGATTAGATACATTCTTTTTGACAGGAGAGAATAAAACCCAGGACCACTATATGAAAGGGACAGAGGAGATTTTGCATCAATATAAGGAAAAGCCTTCCTATCAATTAAAGCTATCCTGAAAGAGAATGTATTGATTTGGGGGACAGTGAATGTCCCATAATTGAAGGTGATGAGATAGAGGTTGGACAGTCACATGTAAAGGATATAATGAGGGCAGAGCTTTAACCCTAGAAGGTAAATTAAGAGTTTATGGAGAAGGTGAATGACACAGTCATGAATTCTTTTTTGCCTGGGACAAGTTCATTTTCCAGAGGACCATGACATCAAGAAGGTGATGCCATGACTTTGCAAGTGAATTATATTTAGGTGAAGGAGGGCCTCAATCTCTCCTCTGGAGCCATCTGGGTCCAGTGGCAAAATATAATTCAGGATGATTGGAGATGGTCTCCACTTGTGGGGGAAGGAGGTGACAGAATGTGGAAGGACAGAGGACAGACTATCCTGGGTTCATTTGCTCTTTGGTTCAGGTGTCAGTTTTTGACCCATGACATGCTAGGATGAGATGGAGAAGGGCATGGCAGAGGGGGAAAGCAGTCCTTGGGATAGGGATATCATGGAAATGGGGGATGGCCTGGAGCTCAGCAAGTTTCTAGGGGCAGTTGGAGCACATGGGCTTGTGGGGGAACCTTTGGTGTGTAGATAATGCAGTGGAGGAACCGTTTCCTGGATGCTGAGATCCTCAGGCCCAATTCTAATCACCTTTTGCTAGTTAGAGCTCTGGAAAGGGAAGGAAACAATCATTTATTAAGCACTTACTATATGCCAGGCACTGTGAAAAATTCTGGGTATGCAAATACAAGCAAAAAGAAAGATAATCATTGTAAGCAAGCAAATATTATCTTGCTTCTAAATTTAAATCCAGATTTCATTAGTATATTATTTTATACCTTTGTTGTATCAAAATATATTTAAAAGAACTAAAAATAAAACAACTGAAAGTTAAAAAAAAAGTCCATGCCCTCAAGAATTTTACACTTTAATCTGGGAAGACAACACTTAAGTAGGGGAGGGGAGGGGAATGAAAGCACCTAGCACAGGGAGTGGTTTTAAAGTCCCAAAAATCAGGAACGGGGCCTAGAGAGCAATGAGGGCTTGTGCCCTCTCCCAAAACAGAAGTTCCAGGATGAACTCACTAAGGGGGGTAGGGTGCAAGCCAGAAGGAGGGATATTTCAAGGCAAGGAGGTCCCAGGTACTTTGGGGCATTTCAGGAGCCTTCATCTCTAGCAACAGAGAAGTGGTTTTGAAATTCACAAAGTCAATAATGGGGCCAGAAAAGTAGTGAAGGGATTGCTTCATGGCTAGAGGGTTTCATTAGATGATCTCTGAGTTCTGTACTCATTCCCATTCCCAGCTTCCAAAATTCTATAACTTTATTATTAGTAAGGGCATTTGGGGGTCAGGAGTCTTCTGGGGGTCAGGAGTCTTCTGAGCATCAAAAAAATTATGCCTGCTTAATGTAACTTTTTGGTTACATTAACAAAGTTATTGCACACTTCCATCCTTTAACCCTCAGAGACAATAGGTTGAAAGGACAGCCTTATGTCCTTCCAAAGACAGATTTTTTCTCTTATTGTTCTAATTTGGTATTCCTATGAAGACCACTTTTTCTTAGCATTCCCATGAAAGTTGTCAGCTATTTGGGTATTTCATTTTGTCCCAAATGGAAATTTATCTGGGACATGATTTATCTAGGATTTATTGGTTTGAATCGATCATTCACAGTCATATTTTAAACTAAATGAGGTAATAAGCATGTAATTAAAAATTAAAATTCACTCAATTTCATCATGGTATGAATGATGCATGAAAGGTGTGAATCTGGCAAAAGTAGGAAAGGTTGCTGATAACTGCAGATAAATATTTTTCTAATGCCATAGTTTTCTTTAAAATATTTTTGGAAGGCTACTTTACACGGAAGGTAGCCTTGTCTTGGTACGCTCATTGCCTAGCACAGGTGCTCCAATTAGGTGTTGGATTGAATGGAGATGAATTGGCTAGATAAACGTGAATATAATCTGCATGTGTCTTTTTTCATTTGACCACTAGATGGTAGAAGACACCAACAAACCTTGTAGTTGGAATTTTGCCCTTTAGAACTAGGGAGTGAGGTCTTTTCTAGACCAAAAGTTCTGGCTCAGCTTGAATCCTGCCATGATTAGAAACTGCCTGGGTCAGTCACAGAAGCTGGAATTGGGGATGAAGGAAGAGAGTGGTCCAGGATGAAGTTTGAGACTTCTACCTGGAGCCTGGAGACAGGATAAATTGAAGGAATAGAAGAAACGTTAAAAGGAAAATCAAATAGGGTCAAGGGAACCAGAAGGGGTTTTCCACTCTGTTCTATCATCCCTGGAGGCCATGTGTCTGTAAAACAAAGGGAACTCCTTTGGGATCTCAGTAGTGGGAAGCCTTATGCCTCCTTTACATCCTTGTCTGATTCATCCCTCCTGGGGCTTGGCTTGGGGTCCCTGGAATGTAGTGATTGCCCAGGATCCTGGCAGACTTCTTCTATGAGTATCTTTTAAAATATTTTTTCTTTTTTAAAACCGCTGGTGCTTTTCAGCCTGACCTTAGTGAATACAGTTCTAGAGAGCCCTCAGCCTGTCTCTTCTAACCCTGAATTTTAAGAAGAAATGGATACTGAGGATGGTTTAGAGACTTGTCTAAGGTCATGCAGCTACCAAGTACCTGAGGGAAGATGTGAACATAGGCCCTTTGACTCTAGAACTGGTACTCTTTCCACTGTACTATGTATATCTTTGTGGGCATCCTTAAACTGGAAACAATGGTCTTTAAAAATATAAAATAAGGCATTTAAAAAATATGAAATTTTCTTAAATTTCACATCAGTCATTAGTTCCCCTTCCATAACAATGGCCTTGTTGATTTCGAATGTGTACTCTCTTTGGCATCAGTCTCTCTTAAATAGCTGACTATTTGGGGGTGAATTTTTCCTGAAAAACTTGCATATGCAATTCACATTAGTATTCATGGGAACCATATGCATGCATTAAGCTATGAATATATCTGGAAGAAAAGAACTAAGTGGGATAGCAGAAAATCACTGCTCTGTAAAAACAATCCTTTTTATGGCTTAGATTTACTGTAAGACATATAACTTGGTGCTGGAGTAAAGCAAATTTGTCATATTCAATTCTACAGATTTTTATTGAGTCCCTACTGTGTGCATAGTGTTCTGTTAGGCACTGGGGGAGGGAGATGCATAAGATAGTCTCTGTCCTTTGAGGTTTTACCATCACAGGATTTCATAGTTGGAAGGGACTTGACGGGACCTTAATAACAAACCTGATGGTCATCCAGCCTTTGCTTGAGTGGAACCCACTACCTTCCAAGAATGCCCTTTCTATTTTTGGATAGGCCTAATTTTTTAGAAAGTCTTTCTGGATATCAACCCTAAACTTGCTTGTCCTCTGAGACCAAGTAGAAGAATCTAATGCCTTTCCCTCCATGATCATACCTTCAAATACTCAAGAAAAACTAAAAAAAAAAAAAATCCCATAAGTTTTCTCTTTTCCAGCTTGAGCATTCCCAGTCCTTCCAACTTGTCTCCATTTGGTACAACCTCTAGCCTCCTCATCCTTCTCAGGACATCCCCTAGCTTATCAGTGACCTCTTTTAACTATGGTTCTTAAAACTGAACACCATTACTCCAGATGGAATCTGACCACAGCATAGTAATGGCAGGATTATCAGCTCTTTATTCCTGGAAACTGTGACTCTGTTAAAGTAGCCTAAACCCACATTACCTTACTTGGATGAGTGAATGAAAAAGCATTTATTAAGTGCTTACTATGTGTGAAGTACTGGGGATACAAATAGTAAAGGTAGACAGTCCCTCACCTCCCCAAACTTGAGTTCTAATGAGGAGGCTTTCGGAACGTCCCATGATCTTTAGGTTGCAATGGCAAAGCAGATGGTGGGAATGAATGCCTCTTTTAAAATGCTATTTCCACTGATGAAAACCATGTCAGTTTCTGATGTTGAAGCATTGGACAGTGACAAAGACTTGGGTGGCTCCTAATTCAGTAACTGCCATCAGCTGATCTGGGGATACTGCTAGTCACCCCTGGGAAAATGGGACATATTCTGGACTATGAGAAGCTTGCAAAGCGCTCCTCTAGCTAAAAGGGAGGAGGAAACATGTCCAAGCCCTTCAGAGGGGAGGGGAAGGAGGGGAAGGAAGGTCCTTGAAGCCGAGCAAGGTCCTTCCTTCCCTTTCCCCTCCTCAAACCCCCCCCTTCCCAAAGTAGGCTCAAAAACCACACAGGTGCTCCAATTTCTAGAATTGTGAAGGGATAGATCTCCCATAGTTGGTAGACCTGGAGATTACACTCAAGTGAGAAATAAAATTAAGTGAAGATTTCCCCCTATAAGACAGTACAGATGGTTCTTTTTACAAACATTAAGCTTTCAGAATGTGATAACAGTCTATGCAATGCCCTAAATATGTTGACCACTGGTCCATTTGTATTTTTATAACATATTCAATTACCCAGAGAGAGAAAAATCTTTATAGAATGTTTCTTATATTTTATTCCTTTGACTATAAAGAAAATTAACTTGTGAGGCTTTGAAAGATTTAGGTAGAGATTCTTCTGAAAGTTTTTTTTTTTTGCATTTGTTTTTAAGAATAAGGAACATGTTTCTCTTGCATTTTTAATCATGGATATGTATTCTCAGTGATTCACTAAGACTTACAACCATTGATTTCCCTGCGTTCTATTAATAAATTTCACAGTTAAAATTTTTCCTTGATGATAATAATTTTATATAAGCATAGTGATTGATAGCAACTTGGTAATAACTCATTCTATGCCAGTTTTTTATTTTTAGAATTCTCTGTTCCTCTAAGCATATATGTAATGGTCACTCTGGAGAAGCAGGGTGATATAGTGCCTGGAGTTAGGAAAACCTGGCTCCAAATACTGTCTGAGACCTAGCCGAGAGATCCTGGGCTACCCATCTCTCTGAACAAGGAACTCTCTAAGACTTACCTACTAAGTAATAGATGGGCTGTGTGATTTGTTATTAAAATGCATTCCTGTACCAATGGAACTACTTGGGCCAGGTGATGGGCAATGTCTGTATATATACATGTATATCTCTACTTATACCTATCCATATAAATCTTAGCCTGTCCAGACATTTAGTCATTGGACAATTAAGTTGACTGTAAAATTTCAAGATCAAAATCTATGGGACCATCTTTTAGGTCTCTCCCTCTCCCTCTTTCCTCCATCCCTGTCTTTCTCTTTCTGTGTCTCTGTCTGTCTCTCTCATTAAACATATGTAATTTGGCTGCATAGTGTAGAGGATAGAGGGCTGTCCTTAGAGTCATCAATATCCTGTCCTTCAATTTCTATCTCTGACACATACTAACAGTGAGTTGTGGCAAAAATATTTAACCTCCAGGTGCCCCTGGTAACTGACTGAAATTACAGAGAAGCTGCCTATTTGTATCAGTGCAAGGGTTCCCAAATTACCCTGGCCTCTAACACACATCTCAGCTCCTTGACTGGGGGATGTTTGGGGGAGGAATATTTTATGTGAAATGCCAGGTGAGTCTTGAAGCTGTGCAAGATATTCACATGTCTATTGATTGCAATAGAAATGTTGGAGACATTCCGTAACAGCCATTGTTTCTTTCCAAACACACATTTCTTTTCTTATACAAAAGCTTTATGATACATATGGCACGGTTCACTTTTCAGGTGTTTTTATTTGTAGAAATTCTAATAAAAATAGACATGGAATTTATTGATTCTAGTTGTATGTTAGTTGCTGCTTGGGACTAAGAGAAATCAAAAGACAAGCATCATTTTGTATGCAAAGAACAGTTAACAGATTTGTCTTTGAAGGGAAGGATAATCACTACTTGCATTTAAGGATGTAGCCTTTGCAAAACACTTTAAATATATTATCTCATTTGATCCTTGTGAGGAAAATGAGGGTTGAAGAAATTAAGTAGGAAACCCCCTGATGCCTGCAATGATTGATGACCACCACCTCGGATCAGAGTTGACTTGCAGTGTCCACATTTCCAGGACAATGTATCATGAAGGGTTAGCATTGTTTGTTCTGTGTTCAGGACGTGTATACTTATTGGCTTCTTATCAGCTTTTGGCAGAACAGAGAAACAGGATGTTGCATCTCTCAGGTCAATAGAAGTGAAGGATACTGTTCAAGGAAAACTACCCCCCCCCCAATTCTCAAAAATAAACTCCTGTCTGTTTCCCCAAATGCCTGGGCAGACTGGCTTCTGATCAAGACCGGTTAGCTGGTGGAGGCAGGACATGTAGCTGGACAACATTTTCACCTAGCTATTGTAATGGGGGATTGGACAGTGATGTGCCATGTCTTGGTGAGTGAGTGTCTGGAAGTGTGTAGCTGTGCAGAATGGGGCAGACCTGGGAGTGTTCAGAGAATGCACAGGTATTCTAAGACTATTTCTGGTCAGCTTACTGTGTGGTCAAGGAAAACCTTTTAATGGGTTGCTGAGTCAGAACTGAATGGGAAAAAAAAAGGTCTCCGATGTGGGAACTTGACCTCTGTTTCTTCCCTGGTGGTGAGTGAGGTTAGGACTGCTATAAGTTTCCAGGCAGAGAGAAGGATGTGACTCTATCTGCCATCTCTCTCCACCTGGGCCAACGTGTGGCTGTGAACACATGGCATCTCTACCTCTTTTATTTATCCTTAGACAAATATAGGGAGATAGATAAATAGATATAACATTTATTGAGTGCTTACCACTGTGATAAACACTAGAAATAGAAATAACAAGCCCAAATTAAAAATCCCTGCCCCTACAGAGTTTACATTCTAGTGGTGAAAAAACACACAAGAGGGAGATGAAGAGCTGAGGGTGTTAGTGGAGAAAGGGATAAAGTGCAGAGGCAGTCTGGGGTATCATGGGGTGGTCTGGGTTGGAAGAGAACATGATGGCTGATGCCGATGCATGCTTGAATGGAGGCTTGGAGAGGAACTCACCAATTGGAGGAAGAAGTAATACAAGTGGAAGAAGAAGGCTGCTGGGTAGAGAGGTGTCTAGGGCATCATGGGCCAGCCTAGGGTTGGTCTTTCCTGATGTTAGTGGGAATGAATGTTGAGGGGTAGCTGAGCCTCAAAAGGTTGGTGGAATCACCCGAGGTCCTGCATCTGGAGTCTATAACAGATAAGCTGGGAGAAGCAGTGTCTGAGCTTGGTGAAGGGCCCGTGCAGCCCTAAGGATTGGTGAACAAGCAAGGGAGCAATTTGACCATCAGCTATGCCACATTTGGAGTGAGGTTGGTGGGAGGAATTATAGTTACCCCTTTAACTCTGAGCCTGCCCACCTCAGGAGCCAAAGTGTGCAAGGGAGAAGTATGTGTACACACTCATAATTTGTTTCTACATGCATACCCATCCATATATCTCTGATCTGGCAGAGAGCACAAGTGGAAAATTTGTACCCAAAATGAAATCTGAGAAGGAGAGTAGGCCAGAAAGCTATCAGGAAATTACAAAGCTCTTTTAATGACCCCGAAACTTTTCCCTATCATGCTTACTTAAAAATCATGCTGCAATAAAGTCTCTTATAGTCTGTTAAAATAATCATAGAAAGCTCTAGATCTTTGTAAAACCCGATCATATAATCATATCATTAAGATCTGTAAAAGTGTTTTCTTGTGTATTTTTTCTTTCTTTTTACTGCAAACTATATTGAGACTGAAGAAAAAAAACAAAGCCCCAAACAGCAAAAAGTAAAAAGGGAGTCAATTATCTACCTAGTTTGGGTAATTCAGTCCCTAATTATTTATGCTTTTCATTTGCCTGAATTTTCCATTTATTGCCTAAATAGCTTAAATTGAATGTTAAATTGAATGCTCGCACTCCCTTTACATTCCTTGATCAAGAAAGAGATTGGAAGCAAGCTTTAATGTATTGGATTTCTCCCTTTCTTGGTCCCCCAGGTGCCCAATTCATGAATTCCTTCTCTGAAATTTCCCCAAAGTGACTGTCCTGCCTCTTCCTGTAGGGAAAGTGTTTAACCAGAAGCTGGGTGACCACTCTTCAGCAGTGTTTTAATAGAAAAGGTTTCCACACCTGAGAGAGTGTTGGGACTAGACAATCTCTCAAGACCCTTCTAAGACCCTCAGATTCTATGATTCTAAGCCACTGTGTTCCCCATAGCCTAGCACAGTGTTTTGTCAGCATGTAGTGGAAATACAAAAGCATTTGCTTCGTGAATAGACCGGGATTGTCTAGGAAAAGGAAGATCACCTCTGACCTTTGCCTACTGGTCAGCTTAACGGCTGTGCACATCTGAAGGGTTTACAGAAATGTGCTAAATGGGCTCTATCCAGTGGGGACAAGAATACACTGTAGTACCGGTATCCCAGCAGCATTCTGAGGGTCAAATGGGCTCTGTGTGAGCAGGTCTTTGCTAAAGTCTATATAGGTGTCTGCGGCAGCTAGGGGGTGCCATAGTGCATGGAGTGCCCAGCCTGGAATCAGGAAGAGTTCAAATATAACCTCAGACACCTACTAGCCCTATGACCCTGAGTAAGTCACTTAACCTCTGTCTGCCTCAGTTTCCTCAACTATAAAATGGGGATAATAATAGCACCTGCCTCCAGGGCTGTTGTGAGGATCAAATGAGATATCGGTAAAGTGCTTAGCATAGTGTCTGGCGCGTAGCAGTAGTAGTAGTAGTAGTTTGTCCTTCCTTCTCAAAGAGGACCAATGACATAACGAGGGTGACGTCTTGACTTGCAAGTAGATTGTGTCTAAGTGAGGCAGGGCTATGCAAAGTCATCAGCCTCACTCTCTCCTCCTGGGTCATGTGAGTATAGTGGCAAAACATAGGTCAGAATGATTGGAGATGATCCCCAAAGCAATGGGACATGGTGGCAAAGACTGGAGAGTCAGAAGCTCACCTGGGAAGGGAATGGACCATGGCAAGCCCAGGCCCATATCCTAAATGGAGGGCCTAGAAGGACCTCACCAAAGGGAGAAGGCAGCTGGCATGGCAGAGGGATTTTCCAAGGTGAAAACAAGAAAATACATAAATGCAGTCTATGTGTGTATATCTACATACATGTACATACATTTACATATACATATAAATACACATGTATATATAAGTTTACATATGTGTGTATATACATATAATTGCAGCTTTCCTCCACTCACCCCCTCTTCCCCCGCCCCCAGTACCTACAGATATCCTTTGCCTACTTCTATTGGACAACGTGTGAGTTGGGAGCTCTGGGGTGGCCATCTCCTGGTCACGTATGACTCATCTGATGAGAATCTGCTAATTGGCTGCTGATGACTAGAAGACCCGGTGATACATTACTCCCAGGTAATGTACCTGGGAGAAGAAGAGGCAAAACTGTCAGTTCCATTTATTTTTCCAACCTAGAATCCAAGGATAAACAGCAACTGTTCAGTAATTTTTTTAAAATTACTTTTCCAAATTACATTGTAAACACTTTTTAACATCATTTTAAAAAATGTTGAGTTTCAAATTCTAATCCTCCCTCCCTCCCTCTCTCCTCCTCCATTGAGAAGGTAAGCTTTTTGATAAGAGTTTATCAAAGGCTTGCAAAACATATTTCCATATTAGTCATGTTGTGAAAGAAAACACGGAAAATGGTCAGTTTTTAAACCACAAAGGAGAAAATCATGCATGAAATCTGTTTTTGATCTGCCGTAACCTCCCCTTTATCTGTACTTCAAATAGGGAAGGCTCAAGCAACTGGAACTTTTCTATGCTCTGGATGGCTAGATCTTCATTTCATCTAATGGTAAGTAAACCAGTTGCTATCAGGGATTTCTTTGAAGGGGTGTGTGACAGGGTCAGGACAGATTAAGCACAATGCCTTATACCCTTTACATCTACAGGGCTGTACAAGGACAATTGAGGTTCAGATAAGAGCCCAGAGTCACTGCAGGATCCTAAATTGCTATCAAAGAAAGACTTCATTATATGCACCATAAGAATTTCAGTGGTTTATTTGGATTTAGATTAATTGAATGGTTTAACTGAATCTTAAATTTAGAATTTTATTATAGCTGAATTCTTTGAAAACTGATTATCCACAGAGGGGAATACTCAGTTAATCAGAATACTCAAGGAAACTGAATGAGACTTCACTGTATTTTCTTGCCAGGTTCTGAATTTCACATTAGTCTCTCCTGATATGTTGATTTAGTGTGCAGTCAAATTCTTGCTTGAGGATTTGGCTTGTTTCAGAAAAGCAAGGTAGGGAGCCAGTGTGATAAGATTAATATTGAAAACTAGGCCTGTGCTACATACACTCAGCAGCCTCCAGGCTGCTCTTCCACCTGGGGCCCAGGAATAGCAGGTAAAAAAAGACTGTGGGGAGCTCAGAATTGGCCTCTCTCTCAGAGCTGCTACAATTAACTTTTACATTGGCAGTCTTTGCCTTCATAGATCATATGGATCACAGATCCTCTGGATAGACTCCTTCATTTTACAGAAGTGGCCCCTCTTACCTGTCTGATCATTCCTTTTCAGTGTCTGTGGCTGGCTCTTCATCCACTCACCCTGAATGCCCCCCAAGGCACTATCCTTGTCCCTCTCCTCTCCCTCTTTACTACTCATTTGCTGATCTCATCAGCTCCCATTAATTTAATTAACATCACTATGCTAATGATTCTTAAATCTGTCTATCCTGCCCTAACTTCTCTGCTGCCAATTGGATATTTTGAAGGTGATGTCCTCTAGTCATCTTGAACTCAACATATCCCAAGCTGAACTTCTTATCTCTCCCCCCTCCCCAAATCTTCCCTTTTTCCTATGTGTTCAGTTGTGTCTGAGTCTTCATGACCCCATTTGGGATTTTCTTGGCAGAGATGCTGGAGTGTTTTGCCATTTCCTTCTCCTGATCATTTTACAGATGAGGAAACTGAGGCAAACAGGGCCAGGTGACTTGCCCAGGGTCGCATAGCTAGGAAGTGTCTGAGGTGAGATTTGAACTTAGGTCTTCTTAACTCCTCTATCTACTGCTCCATAAATCAATTATAAACATTACTTTAAGTTAAAAAAATAAAACAACCCAACTTTTATTCAATTTATGTGCCATGAGGAGCCAGCACGATCCATTTCACTCTGCTTTGAGACATTTTTTTTTCTTTTATTTGTCTTTCTAAATGGCCATTTCTATTTCCCTTAGAATTTCAGTAAAGAAGTCAAAAGGACAGTAGTCAACATTAACAGCATTTTTCTCCTATCACTTTCTTAAGTCCAGACAATCAATAAAATAATGAATCCAGTCTGATCTGTAATGGCCACCCATTCCTGAGGTGTAGTTCATACAGAAAATTTCAGGATGGTCCCTGTGAGAGCCCAGCTGGGTATGTGTGTGTGCTGGTATGCAAAGGCTCATTTCTCCAGAAAGTTATTATTTTAGGTTCATCAGACCCCATTTCATTTTACAGTTGAGGAAACTGAGGCCCAGGTAGGTATATCACCTTTCCCAAGCTCACACAGGTAGTAAACATCAGAGGGGGATCTGAACTTGTCATTCAGAGTCAGTGTTCCTCCTCTGCCAACCAGACATCTAAGTGCTGAACAAACAAAAGTGTAACATCTTGGGGAAAAGGTTTTCCATCATTTATTTATTTTTGCCTTATTTTGTTTCTATGCAAATGTAATTTCTAGGAGTTATCACAAACCACGTGTGCTTTCTGCCCCTTTTCAAGGTGTAATTTTCTGCACAACGGAACACTGAATCACTCCTGAAATCCTCGTCTGACTTTTATCTTTTAATGTTTCTCAGTCAGAGCCAAATCAGGCATTATCTTTTGCAAAAGGGAGATTCAAAGGTGGTGATTCGTAATCCAGGATGTAGATGGAAGAAGGAAGAACAATAGCATTTACAAACACCCCCTAATATATCAGCCACTCACTATGCTTTATGTGATATCTCAGAGGGATTGGCAGATTCTGCCTCCAGTCTTTAGTCTTCGAGTTGGGAGTTCTCTTGAAAGCTTTGCTCTGGCTCTGGGAGCTCAGTCTTATGTTTTTAGTCCTGGGCTTATCACAAAGTGTACATTTCTTTGAGTACAGTACTAATAAAGGGGTCCTGGAAGAAAGTGTGCATAACCAATCACTGCAGAGTTATATTGCCCTCAGATTCTCTGCTCTTCTAAAAATAGCTGAAGAGCCAGCGTCCCAGGGCACAGGGGACCCATAGGCAAACCTTCTGGGTCTCAGAATTGCCTGTGAATTGAATCTTCTCACAATTGTATAATTAAGAGGCTGGGTTAAGATTAAAAGACCAACATAAACACAAGGAAAATGAGCTGTAAGGAGGAAAATGCCTCATTTTCCTTGGGATATTATACTTGTCAAGAATCCCCCTGGGATTGTTCCCCAAAGATAAGGGGGGCTTCTTTTCTGTACTCTCTAAGCTCTACCTTGTCCATAACAAATTTAGCTCTTCCCTATGGCAGATAACCATGCTCCAAAACATGTGGATTCTGCATCTCTATTCTATAAACATCAGAATACCACATAGATAGTGTCAGCAGTGCTAATAACAGCTAGCATTTATAGAGTGCTTTACCAATATTATAACAAGCAACCTGGTGAGGTGGGTGCTATTGTGGTCCCTCTTTTACAAATGAGGAAACTCAGGCTGGGACTGACTTAACTTCCTAAGGTAGGACAGTTAGTAAATGTCTTAGGCAATTCAAACTCAGATCTTCTTGAATTCATGTCCAGCCCTCTAGTCACTATAACTTCTAGGTACCCCCTCAATAACTAATCATTCACAGATGAGGAATGGAGGAAAACAGGGTTAAGTGACTTGCCCAGGGTAACACAGTTAGCAAGTCCAAGGACAGATTTGAACTCAGGAAGATGAATCTTCATGACTCCAGGCCTGGGGCTCTGTGCTGTATGGCATCACCTAGCTACCCTTAGACATAATTAGCAGAAACATTGACTAAGATGGCAGAGTCTATAGTTACAACAATAACTAAAATTTTTTTCCCATAAAACTGGGGTGTCCTTTCCCAATACTGGTTGGAAGAACAGACATTCACATAGAAATATCTTAGTGGAGAGCATACCTCTGGAATACAGGTGGATAAGGCTATTTGTACAGCCTATGGCACAGGGCCCCAGTGCCTTTTCATTCCTCAGGAGTCCTTAGGTAGCTTGGCCTGGGGCCAATGTCCCTGCTGAGTATGGGTTGCTTTTCAAAAGGTCACTAAGAATTCCAGAAGCTAAGATGGTGGTAAGCCGCTATAACTCTCCCATGTTCACCTTCAAACAACCATTAAATAGCACCCCAAAACAAATCCTGGAACGTAGAACCAGCAAAAAAGATGAGACGAAACAATCTTTTAGCTCAAGAAACTCAGAAGATTGACAGGAAAGGTCTGCTCACTTGAGTAAAAGAGGAGTGAAGTCTTGGACAGGAAGTGTCCCAGTAAGGGACTATAGCAAATCAGCAAGAGATCTTTGAGCCCCAGTGCAGTGGAGCAGGCAGACACCAACACCAGGACCTACCACATGCTTCAGCATAACCAGGGGAACAGGCAGACTCCAGCTCTAAGAACCGATATGTGCTTCAGCATAGCTCTGGGCAAACAGGCAGTCTCCAGTGGCCAGTCCTCCACATGCTACAGTATAGCCCCAGGGAAACACAGAAATACGGCCTCAGCACACAACAGACACTAGCAACAGGACCCTGTTCATCACCAGGTAAGCTGCCAGACCCCTCTGGACTCCAGGAGTCACAGCCACCCCACACCCCACCCCCTCAGTGATACACCAGCCACAAGGGTTCCCTGTGGACTTTGGGGCAGCATTAATGCAGCACCAGGTAAACAGCCAGGACCCATAGCCCCTGACCCAAGAAACCAGAGACAATGCCCCTTCACCCTGGAAATAGAGCTCAGATTGAAAAGAAAGAAAAAAGGCCAGAAAAGATGAGCAAAAACCAAGAACAACAATAAAAAGAATCGAACCATACTAAGTTATTATGGTGTCAGAGAAGATCAAGACACAAACTCAGAAGAGGACAATAATATCAGATCTCCAAAGAAAAATGGGAAGTGGTTTCAGGCCCAGAAAAAACTCATGGAAGAGCTCAAAAATAACTTAAAAATCATATGAGAGGTAGAAGAAAAATGGGGAAAAGAAATGAGAGAATTATGAAAAAAGAGTCAACAGCTTGGAAAAAGAAAACAACTCCTTAAAAAGTAAAATTGGCCAAATGGAAAAGAAAGTATAAAAACTAGCTGAAGAAAACAACACCTTAAATGATAGAATTGGACAAGTGGAAGCTAAGGACTATGAGACATCAAGAATCAAACAAATTCAAAACAATGAAAAAATAGAAGAAAATATAAAATACCTTATTGGAAAAAACAACTGAACTGGCCTGGAAAATAGATTCAAGAGAGATAATGTCAGAATCATTAGATTACCTGAAAGCCAAAATTAAAAGGAGAAACTAGATAGTATCTTTCAAGACATTATTAAGGAAAACTACCCTGATGTCCTGGAATCAGAGGGCAAAATAAATAGGCTTTGAAAGAATCCATTAATTGCCTCAGGAAAGAAATCCCCAAATAAAAACTCCAAGGAACATTATAGACAAATTAAAAGAGCTAGGACTACTATCAAGAATCACCTACTTGGTGAGATTAAGCATAATACTTCAACGGAAAAGTGGTGATTCAATGAAATAGAAGTATTTCAAGCTTTTATAAAAGGAGAAGACCAGAATTGAACAAAAAATTTGCTCTCCAATATCAAGACCCAAGAGAAGCCTAAAAAGGGAAAAGAACATGTAAGGATTCAATGGAACTCAACTGTTTACATCCTTCATGGGAAGATGATACCTGTAATTCAAAAGGCCACCAAGGATAAAACTGATCCTTTGGCCAGACAAAGGCTACTTGCCCTCTAATTCCAGCAAGCTTGAAGAAAGAACTTCACAGTTCACCAAATGGTAACAGAGTGTAGACACTTCATTGCCCTTCATTTAAGACCTTAACACTTTGCTCTGTTATTTGCCCCTTGAATTTTACAGTTTCAAGGTGAGGGGCAGGGAGGTTCAATTAATTGTGGAGTCCTCATCTACTCTCTCCCATTATTACTTAAATGTAAGGAGTATGATAACATTCTTTTAATTTATTAATATTAGCCTATGCTATCCTCTTTGATATGGTGTTAAAAACTGGAGCTCATTCCTACTTTGTATGACTTTTTCTCCTAGAGCAAAAATAAAAATTATAAAATGCATGAATCATCCTTAAACTCTTCTTCCTCATTTGTTTATAAAAACAAAGACTTTGGCCTTGATCACCATCGAGTAAATTAAAATGTGTTTGGTTTTAAACAAATACAGCATGAATTTCACAAGTTTTGGATTTCATAACAAAGAGCAAAACTCATTAACTAAGGGTAGTAATTCAAGGCCAAAAGCTTCTGCTGAACGGGTAATTACCTTTGGAAAATGACTGTAAACTTAAGACTGATTCCTGAAATTGCTCAAGGTATTTGCCTGCTTGGGTTTTTGGGCTTTTTTTTTTTTTTGACAAGTTCAGGATTGATTATGGGCAAAACTATGAAGAAGAAAAAAATTGTCTTTACTATCTCTTCATCCTTTTTTTCGTATCCCTTCCTCTTTTTTTTTGATGCCACTTTCCCTCAGGCTACAGAGAACCCTACTCCTTCTCCCCTGAAATGTCCCTTGCTGTAGGGTTTACCCTCTAGTCTCTTCCCTCCTTTATCCTCTATCAAAACTAACCTGTCCCCTAGCTTAATTAATAGATAAATAAATAACTAGTTAATCTGATCAATTTGTGTTAAGGTGTTAGTTAGGCAACTAGGTGGCACAATGGATAGAATGGTGGCCTTGGAGTCAGGAGACTCATCCATCTTGAGTTCAAATCTGGCCTCACACACTTACTAGCTATGTGACCCTGGGAAAGTCACTTAACCCTGACTGCCTCAGTTCCTCCTCTGTGAAATGAGAAGGAAATGGCAAATCAGTCCAGTATCTTTGCCAAAAAAATCCCAAATAGGGTCATGAAGGGTCAGACATTACTGAACAAGTTACATTCAGATAATGGCTTAATGAATTATCCTTCCCACATTTACTTGTATTTTAGTTGTGGCCTTCCTAGTTTTATTCCAAAGAAATGAAGGAGGTGGGGATATCAGGTTCTGTCCAGGATTGACCTCCTTTGTATATGATTATCATAAACATCTTTCTCTTTTGTTTCCAAGTTTCAAATAGTCTTAAGTTTCCATTTTCCTCATATATCTCACCACCAAGGCTTCTCACCTCAAACTCAAGATAACCTTCCCTTCCCTAAGTACAAATAATAAACAGATTCTATTTTGATCTCTCTTGTGATTCTTCCATTTCCTAAGACCTTAATTTAGAAAGACCAAGGTCACCTACTGTATCCCAGGCCATCTTTGGTCGTCTTGACTTTTGTCTTGCCACTGGACTGTGATGACTCTGTAGGAGAGAGTGAGGCTGACAACTTTGCCCAGCCCTGCCTCACTTAAATCCAATTAATGTACGAGTCAAGACATCAACCTCCTAATGTCATTGGTCCTCTTCCAGAACAAGGAAGAACAATATTTCCCATTCCACATTCTCAGCTTTGCCTCTATGGAAGATGTCTCTTAATAATACCACCTGAATTTAGGGAACCATCTCCATTTATTTTCAACATTTTCCAGACTGTTTGGGGAAAATGATCAAGAGGGTAAGTGAAATCAGTGGCCCATGTCTTCTTTTTCTCCCAAGGTTTTCAGATCCGCACTTTGTGTAGGCATGTTCTGTAGCATGTATGTTCTTGGAAAAAAAAATTACTGACTTGTTTTTGTCTTTGCACATAGTAGGCCTTTGGGAAATATTTGTGGAATTATTTTTTTTTAAACTAAAGGCAAAGAATTTTCCTTATGAAGGAAAGACCTTCTTAAGAATTCCCTTTCTGTTGGTCCCACTAAACCTGAATCTTTTTAACTTGAAGGTACAGTGTGTTAATAGGTTTCCCCACCTTTTGCTTGATCTTAATTAAATGGGTAGAACTATATGCTTGGGTTTTTTTTTTTTCTATGATAGAGTAGCTTCAGAGGGAGCTTTGATAAAGAACTGGATTTAAGTCCTTTTTGATGAAAAACTCTCTTTTGGTAGTGTTAGGTCAGGATCAGCCACATTTTCAGCCCTTAGAACCATTCTTCTAGCTAAGTAATGCCCAGGGCCTAGGCATAGGGCTAGACAGAAAAAGACAATAAGAAGAACAGGATTAAGAAGGGAGGAGTGGGAGAAAGCAAGAAAGGAGGGGAAAAGGTAAATGGAGACAAAACCAGAATTATACATGGTGGTGAATGATGGAGAACCACCAATACAAGTACTCCGGGGCCACTCAGGAGCACACTGTTGCTGTGAATTTGTGCATTTGTAGTTTCAGAATCCTGTGGTTAATTTACTGCAGCCTGACTTAGAGCACTGAAGTAGATTTTTCAAAGAGAATTCTTTAGGGCTGAGGTTCTGAAGATGGCACTTAAAAATTAATACTAATGACCTAGTAATTGTTTAATGGATTTTCAATGAAAAGAGTGCACTGAATTATAGGGAAAGTGGCATGGAGGTGCCTCTGTTCACTGTTATTTGGTATTGATTTGCTTAGATTTCTGCTTCTGATAATTAGATCAAGAAACATTTATTTGTACATCATTGGTTATCCTAGCAGTAACAAAATCCCCATTTGTTATGTCAATAATTATTTGCATGTCTTAGTGTTTAGACAGAATTGTGCTCATGGACTTTTGGGCTCCACTTTTCTACATTTATGCTACAGGAAGGCACAGGGTTCAAATCCCACCTTGTGCATTTATCTGCAGTGTACCCTGAGGGAAGTCCTTCATCTCTCTGTCCCTCAGTTTCCTTACTGGAAAATGGGAAGGGAAGGGGAGATAGAGTCAATAACCTCTAAGATCCCTTCTACCTCTAAATCTGTGGTCCTAGGCTACAAGTCATGAGTTCATACATCATGGAAGAAATTAAGAGAGATCCTTCACACATTTCTCCCTCTATTTAGTGTACCTGGGTGACTTTTGGCCAGTTATTTTTATTTCCTTGGCCTTTAGTTTTCTGTTTTTCAGATGCCTTCAAAAGGAGTTCTTCATGCCTCCGATATAGAGGAAGCCACTCGTTGAGCTAACTGGCCCATAATGGAATGTAAACTTTAGCAGACTGAACTGGCCCCAAAATAGCTTTAAAAATACTGCAGAGCCTAGCCTGTGGGGAGTTTGGGTGGTAGGTTTCATCTTACCCATTTTACTTTGCTTTGTATAATCAGTAGATTACAATAAATATTTGTCAGTTAAAAAATAGCTTATCATTGGTGATAAGGAATCCTAGGAAGAAATGGGGTCAAATGGTATTTACCATGGGATAGAGGAATAGCTTTTTGTTCAGGCCTGTTATTTTGGAGACACCAACTCTTTACCTTTTTTTCCCTATTAAACACATTTTCACATTAGTCATGTTACAAAGAAGAAGAATTATAATGAATAGGAAAAATCATGAGAAAGAAAAAAACCACAAAATAAAACAAAACAAAAAAGAAAATAGTCTGCTTCGTCCTGCATTCTGACTCCATAGTTCTTTCTCTGGATGTGACTGGCATTTTCCATCATGTGTCCTTTGGAATTGTTTTACGTCCTTGCATTGCTGAGAAGGGCTAAGTCTATCAAAATCAGTCCTCACACACTATGGCAGTTACTGTGTACAATGTTCTCCTGGTTCTGCTCCCCTCACTCTGCATCAGTTCATACAAGTCTTTCCAGGTTTCTCTGAAGTCTGCCTGTTCATCATTTCTTATAGCACAATAGTATTCCATTACATTCATATACCACAACTTGTTTAGCCATTCCCCAATTGATGGGCATCCCCTTGATTTCTAATTCTTGGCCACCACAAAAAGAGCTTCTATAAATATTTTTGTACATGTGGGTGCTTTTCCCATTTTTATGATCTCTTTGGAATACAGCCCTAGAAGTGGCATTGCTGGGTCAAAGGGGATGCACATTTTTATAGCCCTTTGGGCATAGTTCCAAATTGCTCTCCAGAATGGTTGGATCAGTTCACAGCTCCACCAACAATGAGTTAGTATTCCAACTTTCCCACATCTCCAACATATATCATTTTCCTGTTTTGCCATGTTAGCCAGTCTGATAGGTGTGATGTAGTACCTCGGATTTGTTTTGATTTGCATCTCTCTAATTAATAGTAATTTGGAGCATTTTTTCATATGACTATAGATAGCTTTAATTTCTTCCTCTGAAAACTGCCTGTTAATATCCTTTGACATTTATCAATTGGGGAATGCAACTCTTTACCTTTTTAAAAAAAACCTTTTAATAGGAAATTTGTCTTCTTCTTGCTAAAATTACTTGTTTTACATTATTTGGTAAAAAGTTCAGAGGATTTTTGACATATTTCTTAATTCTTCATTTTTGTTGTTCAGTCATGTTCCTACTTTTCATGGTCCCATTTGGGGTTTTCTTGGTAAAGATATTGGGGTGGTTTACCATTTCCTTCTCCAGCTCACTTCATAGAAGAGGAGCAAATAGGATTAAGTGACTTGCTCAGAAGTGTCTGAGGCTGGATTTGAACTCAGGAAGATGAGTTTTCCTGACTCCAAACCTTGCTAAATCTTCATTGTGCAATAACAAATCACATAAGATATTAAACACATCTTTGAAAAAAAAACAATCATTTCCAGGTCTCATCTTGATTATACCCAAATTTTTTTGTTTGTTTGTTTTTTTGTTTTTTGCAGGGCAATTGGTGTTAAGTAACTTGCCCAAGGTCACATGGCTAGGTTTTTGTTTGTGTGTGCCTTCAGTGTCTGAGGCCAAATCTGAACTCAGGTCCTTCTGATTCCAGGGTCGACACTCTACTCGCTGCGCCACCTAGATCCCCCTACCCAAATGTTTTTTAATGGGATTTAAAACAGGTAATAAAATTGAGGGATTTGAGGGGATTGGAGCTGCAAGGAGTTAATTGTGGGAATTGATTGAACAAGATTCCATCTTGTGATTCAATTCTGGAGCTAGCTCAGTTCCCTTTCTATTCAGTTATGGGTCTAGCCCAACTTTTATCTTGTGAGAACACTTTATTTAATTGTGGGATTTGGGAAAAAACCTTATTGCATTTTTTAAACCTAGCCTTGTGTGGTTGGGAAACTGAACCACCTTTGTTGTCTGCTTAGAGACCCTTAACCATGGACCTAGGTTATGCTGACTAGAAACCCAGTTGCACCCAAAGATTGATGCAAGTAGTTTTCTCACAATTGTATATCTTGAGCAACCCATGAGTCTCATATGAAAACTGACCCTCTACTGAGCAATCAGTTATTGTTCCCATGTTCCTTTGTATACAGACACTTGAGGGCAGTGGGATACCTCTTTTTCTGATTTCAGTGAATTGTACCTTTCACTCTTCTCTCCCCAACTTTTAAAGTTCCTAATCATTTTTTATATTTGGATACATCATATTACTTAATGTTGTATTGTTTCCTTTTAATTAATTGACCTTATCTGATTAATGGTTTTTAATGTATAAAAGTCTATCTCCCCTTGCATTTGTGGTGCAGACCTAAGTTGAGGATGGTTACTGATGCCAGTTTGTTGGGAAGTTGACATGCATTGCTTAATAAATTGATACAGTCTTTGTTTCCTCAGTTATTTCATCTTTCACCTGCCACACAGGCAAGTTACCAAGTTATTAAAACAGGTTTTTCTCTACTTCTTAGATAAATTTCTTAACCTTTTGTGACATGTGGAATGGTGCAAAGTCACTTTGCAATATTCCATCTCCATTTATGAATCTGCAATTTTAGTTGATAATAATATAATAATTCTCCCTCTCAGCATATCAATACACTTATCATACTTTTAATATCAATAAGACTTCTGGACTAGAGGAAAAAATATCCCCCAAACATATTTTGGTGTGGATGTTTAACAGTCTGATAAAGATATCCCAATCTTATAGGCTTTCCTGGACTTCTGATAGTGACTTTGGTATAGCCTTAAATGAAAAAATTAGTTTCATCAGTAATATTTACCTTGTTTGTTTCTTTTTTAGGTAATCAGGGTTAAGTGACTTGCCCAGGGTCACATAGGTAGTAAGTATCTGAGGTTGGATTTGAACTCAGGTCTTCCTGACTTCATCTATCTACTATACCATCTAGCTACTCCATATATATATATATAAATAATCTCTAGTGCTTCAATCTTTTTACTATCTTGCCCATAAAGTTGCATTGATCTAAGTTCTCGGGTCCTTCAAAAGTTGTTTTTCTTTATAATTTTGTTGTTTATGTATAGATTGTTCTCTAGATTCTACTCAATTCACCCTGCCTCATTGGTTCATACTACTCAGGATTCTTTGGAATCATCTCTTTTTCATAATTTCTTTTCTTAATTTAAATTTTATTTTTTTATCTTGAAATTTAGCACCAAAAAAAAAGAATATTTCCATAGGCATGGAAGCACACAAAAAAGAGGACTGCATACAAAATTGTGACTCTCCATTTCATGCTGCTTGCTTTAAAAAAATGTTATAAATTCCATCTGTTGTTTTCAAAACTGTCTTGCTTATCTGTGCTTCCTTCAGAGCTTCCTTTTGCATATTTAAAAATGTTTAGTGGTTCATCCCTTTTCTGTATTGCTATTGTTCCCCCTTTTCTCATTGCCCCCCTCCCCAATTATAAACTGAGAAAAAAAAAAACCCTATAACAAAGAAGCATACTAGCCACAGGTACCGCACAGTGGTCATGTCCCAAACTTCAAATCTTCACTAGTTCTCCAGTCTCCTGGAAGCAATTTGCTATTGTCTTTCATGTAGATAACATTTTAGCAAAGTGACAGTGTCCTGACTTGCCAAACTGCTCATTATACTCTCCCCTCATTTGAAAATTTTGCTGTCCTCTATAAGCAGGCAGGGATGCATTCTGAATGCCTTGTTCATGCCTTTAACCCAGAACAGTTCTCTGGAGTCTCTAAGAAGAAATAAACATCATTCTTTCACTTGCTTCCCCAGTGTCATACAGGAAAGAGTCTCAAAATAGTTAAGGAGTCACAATATCGTATAATCTCACAAGTATAAGCAAAAATCACAATTATCCCCAAGTGCACAGTTTTGTAATTTCAATGACATTTTACAAAGCTTAGTGAAGATTACTGCTTGCTAAGTACTCAATAAATACTTAATTCTGTGATAGAATGGTCTTCTTAAACCTACTAGCGAAAAGAAAAGAAGCAAAGATAAAGAAAATTGATTTACAATCTTAGGACGAAACCTGATCCATGTGGAACTTTCTAGATCACACAGAGCTCTTGCCTCTAGGGATTTGGGAACCGGAGTCAACTAAATGTCTCTCTCACTCACAGATGAAAAATGAACTGTCCTGGTTGAACACTCTTCCATGATTCCTCATGGAATAAGGTGATCCAGAGGGGAGCTGGACAGCATTTTTTATGTGTTTCTGTCTACAAAAGGCACAAGAATATTTCTCAATAGGTCCTTGTATACTAGGTGATTCCCTGAGAAATCTGGGCAAATTTCCTCTGGGTACTAATTTCAAAAGGACCAGAAATTTTCCCCAGTGGATCCCTGCCCCTTTAAGAGTAATTCAGATGGAATTGCAAGCTCATCCAAAAGGACAAGTAGACTCAGAAAAATAGAAAAGAAAGCAAAATACTTGGTGTTTTTAGACACACAGGAGATTCTTACTCTGAATTTTTAAGGCATATTGATCTTACAGTCAGGCAAGAAGTCTAGGTCTGTTTAAATGTAAAAAGAAAAATGAAAGAATATTTCTCATATAAATTCTATATTTCTTGATTTAGATTCAATATCAATATTTACAAAGGTTGCAGTAATACAGCAAGTATCAGTGTCTAAACACTCAAAGAATGAACAAATATGCAAAGTTTGCAAAATTACCTCAGCAAAACTGTCTTGTAAGGGAAGGCATACCTGAAAAAAAAATCAACTATACAATAACAGCTTAAAATGTTTGATTTGTGTATTTTTACCAATTTCTTTAGGATTGCCCAAACTAATAAAGTATCCAAAATTAAAATCCTAGGTAGAGAATCTGGTTGGGGGTCTCCATAAACATGAAGAGTTCATTTTTGTATCCCAGATGAAGCTGCTAAGACAGTCCTTTCAGCCTGACTCTCTTATCTAGCTTGGAAACTGTTTCCAAATCTCTCCTGATCCCCATGCCTAGATCAGTGTCTGGCACACATCCGGGGGTAGATCAATAAATCCTTGTTGACAGACTAATCAAGGAAATCAGTTAACGGCTAATTGAAGGAAGGGCAAAGGTGGTGAATAGACGGTAGCAACTTTGAAGAGGAGCTGCTATATTTGAATTGTTCATAGGATATGTTTTAGCCAAAATTAATTGTCTTCCTGCCTTGGTTGCATAATATAAGAACAAAGTAATACCTGAGGAAATTTAAAGGCAGGTAGCTAGAGATCAAATACAGGAAAGTACCTTCCCAGGCCATGTGTTAGTGGGCAAGAGTTTATAGTTAAATACTGTACTTGATTGTGTGTGTGTGTGTGTGTGTGTGTGTGTGTGTGTGTGCGCGCACGCGCGCAAATGATAGTTTCCTTACCTTCAGCTTGCTGGCTAAAATAAGGTAATGCAATTGCATTCTTTAGGAGGTTAGCAGAGTGCTTAGGGGGCCAGGAAGGAAAGGATTAATCTGGTAGCTTTTGGGCTGAGGAGTTGTTGGTGAAGGATTTCCTTTTAGTCTGACTTGGTTCATATTTGTAAGCATTATAAGCTGATAGGATAAAAGATGCTGGAACTGCTAATGATTATTAGAGGTATTTATTTGGTTTGATTTGTTCCTTGGAGCACTCTATTTTTTTCTTTGTATGATGGTGTCTCTTACTACATTGACATTAGGGTATCGTTTATGTCACACTCTGTCTTGTTCTCTATGTAATTCAAGTCACCAAACATTTATTAAACAACTACCATGTGAAAAGAGAGATGCCTCAAGGTGAGGTGGATGCAGGACAAGCTTTGGAATTGGGAAGGCTTAGGTTCAAGGCCTGCCTGTGATGCATAGTGGGGTGTGGCCCTAAGTCCTCCTTCTAAGGAGGGCAACCCTCTAAGACTAAGTTACAGAGAGTTGGTGATGTGTCTTGGTAGAAATTTCCATACCAACACTTTCTTAGACTAATGAAATTACTTGTCTGGATCAAGAAAAAATAAGGAAAGGAAGGAAGAAAGAAAAAAGGAAAGAAAGGAAAGAAGGAAGGAAAGAAGAAAGAAAAAGGAAGGAAAATAGAAAGAAGGAAGGAGAGAAAGAAAGGAAGGATGATGGAAGGAAAGAAAGAAGGAAGAAATAAAGGAAAGAAAAAAGAGAAGAAAGAGAGAGAGAGAAATATCCCTAGCATGTAGAACAGTGCCTTGCCGATTTTTTTAATAGGGGAAGAGGTAGGTCTGGACTTATGAGTTATCAGTATAGGGAGTTCCTGATGAGGAAACTTCTTCCACAGTTTTAAATACAATGGTCTGTGACACCAACGGATGGAGTGACTTGCCAAGGGTCAGAAAGTCAGTATGTATCAGAGTCAGGGTTTGAAACCAGGTCCTCCTGACTCTAGACTAATCCTCCATACACCATGTCATGCTTTATCCACCTACTAGGGATATAAAGACAAAGTGAAAAACAATCCCTATGCCTCACAGTCCTCACCTGTAAAATGGGCATATTGACACCATAGCAAAGTATGAACTGCAATGGGTTCAGTCACTGTTGCTGTTATTCTCGTGGTTGTCACTGAAGACAATAATCCTAACATGATCAAGACTGGTATCTTGATATAATTTTAAAGTATGGCAACGAGCAGAGGGTTTGAATTCTGAGCTTCTGAGGACCCTCAAATTACCTTACATTAACTTAATATATATTTTGCTTATACAATGGCTCTCAGAGTGTGGTCTGGGGGTGCTTCAGGGGGTCTTTGTGGTAAAAAAAGGTCACACTGCTAGTTAAGTGACCACTAAAAGGCATCTCCTATGACAAAGAAAAAAAGAAGGGGGAACAATTCAGCAAAATTAACCAACCTGTTGAAAAAAGTCTCATATTACAGTATATGCACTTGTTTGTCCTTCATTTTGGAAGAAGACTAATGACATCCTAGGGTAGTGTCTTGACTTGTTTGTGGATTGGATTTAAGTGAGGCAGAATTGCATAAAGTAGTTGGCCTCACTTTCTTTTCCAAAATCCTTCAAATCTATTGGTAGGACAAAAGTCAAGGCAAGTGGTGATGGCCCAAGATGAAATGGGTGACCTTGGTGATTTCCATGTCTGACCAAGCTCTAATTGCTGCATAGCGCCTCTCCAGCCACCTTCATGGCTGTTAGAACTAATTGTTCTCACTTGCCCATTCTGCCAGGGGAGGGTCTTCTTGTGCTTGTGTAGCAGCAAGCACCCCAACATCTCCAGGGTGACTGCCAACACAGGTTCTTAGATCTGCTTTTCAAAAGGAAAGCAACTCAAAATGGGTTAACAAGCTTACTTTAATCAAACAAACGTACATTACCTAGTTCAGGGGAAAAAGGTCAGCACCCCGAACTTCAGAGTTACAGAACTTACAGATCAAACAGACAGGCTTCCAAACTGTCCAACCATTATATCAATACCAAATCACAGTTACCAGAGAGGGAAGCATCAACATCTGGGTTTTTAAAGCCAGGAGGCTCTCAACAATGGCTTCCCAGAGTCTCATCTGGTCAAATCACACAACACTTCTCAAAGTGAGCCCCAAAGCAAAGGGCTCTCCTCAGGGCTTATATAGCCTTCTCCTGGCTCAGAGATTGTAACAACTTCCTTGACCCACTGCCCAATCACAAAGTATCAAGGTGTGGGCTTTCCTGAAAAACAAGCCTCCCACTCCACTTAAGTGCTCCAGGTACACTTAAGCTAGGGGCAGGGAAGATCTTTAAATTTGCATTTCCATTACATTCAGCCCCAAGATCTTTCAAGCCCATAGCATACACAATTTACATTTGAATTAGCACTAAACATCTCTTAGGTCACATTTTCCAGGTACATAAGAAAATCACAATATAATCTCAAAATACAATAGTCCAAGTCTTCCACTCATGGGGCAAATGTTAACTCAGTCACTTATCAGTAAAATCAAAAAATAGTCACTCTTAAGTTAACTCAATCAGTTACATCAGTTTTCAAAGTACAAGTCTTCCACTCAAAGTGGCAAAGTCTTGATTAACTCAATTAGTCTCTTATCTGTAACAATATCTCAAAGTACAATTAGTCACTTATTCAGTAAAGTCTTACTAAGTATGCCCATAGCATAGACAATTTACATTTCAATTAGCACTAACCATCTCTTAAGTCATATTTTCAAGGTACATCTAAAGTTACCAAAGTGGCCACTGGGCCTTAAACACAAAGTACATTGCATTTTCACATCAATTCACAAAATACAAAGCATTATCACATCAATTCACAAAATACAAAGCATTATCACATAAAGTTCTCTTGGGAGGGGGCGGTGTCCTACCCATAACACTGCTCCAGCCCCTGCTTCCAAGTCCAGAGAGGGGGCTGAGCAACAAAACCAAAGTGGGGTCCTTGGGGGTCCATGGTACTTCACCCCACCCACCATAGTCACAAGTCCATCCCCCCGGGTCCCAAACTGTGGGATGAAGCAAGGAAACACAATCAGTGCCCCAGCTTTGCCTCACAGTCCTTATCTTGTCCTGTGGCTGAACTCCAAACTCCTGGGTTCCTTCTCCTCCAGCAGAAGGCAACAGCTCCAGGCTTCTCCACAGGTCTCCATGCAGGCAGCTCACCATTCCTTCTCTCAGCTCAGTGAAGTCAGCATGCAGGCCGTTCCTCTCTCCTGCTCCATGGCTCCACAGAATCAGAGCTACCACAACTGGGAAACAAACAATTATCCCAGCCCCCATACTTTCCTTTTACTCAGCATATCCCCTCCCTCGTCACCATTTTATAGCAGCAAGCACCCCAGTATCCCCAGGGTGACTGCCAACACAGGTTCTTAGATCTGCTTTTCAAAAGGAAAGCAACTCAAATTGGGTTAACAAGCTTACTTTAATCAAACAAACACACATTACCTAGTTCAGGGGAAAAAGGTCAGCACCCCAAACTTCAGAGTTACAGAACTTACAGATCAAACAGACAGGCTTCCAAACTGTCCAACCATTATATCAATACCAAATCACAGTTACCAGAGAGGGAAGCATCAACATCTGGGTTTTCAAAGGGGGGGGGGGCCGCTCTCAACAACGGCTTCCCAGAGTTTCATCTGCTCAAAACAATACTTCTCAAAGTGAGCCCCAAAGCAAAGCCTCGCCTCAGGGTTTATATAGCCTTCTCCTCAGAGATTTTTAACAACTTCCTTGACCCACTGCCCAATCACAAAGTATCAAGGTGTGGGCTTTCCTGAAAAACAAGCCTCCCACCACAGGCTCCAGGTGCACTTAAGCTAGGAGCAGGGAAGATCTTTAAATTTGCATTTCCATTACAGCTTGGGAGAGATGTCCCCCTAACTTTCTGATAGGTTTGAGGGCTGTCGGTTGCCCTCGGCCTGGTTTTGCTAGGGTATGGCCATTGCCCATGCTATAGCTACTTGGAGCCACAGGTGGAGTCAGGTGAAGGTGGACCCCAAAGGTGGATAAGCAGCCCTGGAAAGGGCCCGGCAAGTCCTCACACAGGAGTGCTAGTCCTCCTTGAACACCCCACAACCCCCAGTATGCAGTATTATGCATCCATAGCCCCCCACCTCAGCAAAGAAGCAGGTAGATCTGTTTCTCATAGCTTTTCTTTGGGGTCAACCTTGGTATGTGACTACACCATAGGCATAATTTGTAATGGGATTAAAGTTAAGCTTGCCCCTCCAAATACAATCCAGAGAGACTCTGAGGCTTGAAAACTTCTTAGGCAGTGGAAATAGAAAGAATCCTTCTCCTGGATTCCTATGTAGGCACTGTGAATGTAATTGTGCTTGAGGGAGGGTCATGTGTAAACGGCTCAGAATGTGCTTCCTAAAAGTTATGAGCTAAATTTAGAAGTGAGGCGGCAGGTCTGTCTGTCCTCCACATTCCAGAAAGGAGACCCTGGCACTCTCTGCCATGTGCTTGCCAGGGGCTCTTGCCACGATAACTTCCCTTCATGGAAAGAAATTACCCAATTGCTTCCATGATACTGGGGGTATTATATAAGATTTTAATTTGGTTTCTTCCTCTTTCTTCTTCCCTTTCCTAAGTCTGTTGGATGGAAAATTCTTTTCATGGGGCAGAGAAAGCAACAGTACACTCCTATTAAAATCACTCATGTTTTATTGACCAAGGGAAATTCACAGGTACACTAGATAGAGCTTTCAATCTGAAATAAGGGAAGACCTGAGTTTGGGTGTGACCTCAGATATTTACCAGCTGAGTGACCTTAGGTAAGTCACTTAACTTCCATTTGTCTCAGTTTCCTTAACTGTAAATGAAAATAATAATAGCACCCACCTCACAGGGTGGCTGTAAGGATCAAATGCAATAATGTTTGTAAAAACTCTTAGCACAGGGCTGGGCACATAGTAGGTGCTACATAAATGCTTATTCCCTCCCCCTCTCTGGGTCTCAGTTTCCTTATCCATCAATCAAAAAAGCATTTCAAAGTGCTTAATATATGCTAGGCCCTGTCCTAGGTGTTAGAGATGAAAAGATACACATCAAATGCTCTTGCCCTCGAAGAGATTATACTCTATTGGGGGAGATGTAGAAGTATTTATAGATGGACATGTATATACATGTATGCATAGGCAGGAAGGCAACCAGCATTTATTAAACACCTACTGTCTGCCTGGTTCTGCACTAAGTGCCAGCAAAAAGAAAGACAGCCTAGAGGAAGGTGAAAGGTGGGATGGGGAAAGAAGTTCTCTCTTGAAGGACGCGGTGGCAAAGTCTGGAGAAGCAGAAACCTACCTGGGAAGGGAAATGGAGGCCCTGGAAGGACTTCACCAAAGGGAGAAGGCAACTGGCATGGCAGAGGGATGTTCCAGGGTGAGAACAAACAAATACATAAATGCAATCTATATGTGTCTATCTACTCACATGTGCATGTATGTACATAAACACTCGCGTGCGTGCACACACACACATATGGAGAGGGAGAGAGAGAGAGAGAGAGAGAGAGAGAGAGAGAGAGAGTGAGAGAGAGAGAACTACAGTTTTCTTCCACTCCCACATCCCCCCAGTACATACAGATAGCCTCTGCCTGCTTCTGCTGGGCCATGTGTGAGCCAGGAGCTCTGGGGTGGCCAGCTGCTGGTTATGTATGATTCATCTGCTGAGAATCTGATAATTGGTTGCTGGTGTACATCACTTCCAGGTAATGTACCTGGGAGAAGAGTCAGGTTCTGGATAGCAATCCTCTTAAAATGCTGCCCACCGGGAGACATGAGGGGATTTTGGTGAGTGGTGAAGGACATCCCTTCTCTACTCCAACATAATAGCAGCAGCCTAAGGCCATCTTGCCCCACCTGGAGGGTGGACTCTACTTCGTTGTTGCTGTTCAGTTGTGTCTGACTCTTTGAGGTTTTCTTGGTGGAGATATTGAAGTGATTTGCCATTTCCTTCTCCAGCTCATTTGACAGATACAGAAACTGAGGCAAACGGAGTTAAGTGACTTGCCCAGGGTCACACAGTTTGTCGGTATCTTAGGCCAGATTTGAACTCAGGGAGATGATTCTTCTTGACTCCAGGCCCAGCACTCTGTCCACTGTACCACCTAGCTACCCCTTAGATTATGTGGCCCTGGACAAAGCACTTACCTTCTTAGTTCTCGTGAAGTATGTGCCAACCTGCATTAACAGAGGGAGTTTCCATACCAATGAAATCTCTGGTTCAGTCCCTACATTAATAAAGGCAGGGGCACACTTAGATCATCTCACTGGGGGGCGGGGTGTGCTCAGGGAATTTTTTTTTAAGGCAAACACAGAACAGTCTTTTCAGCTCTATGGCCTTTGCTAAAAAAGTATCTTTCCAAGAGTTTCTTGCTCCCCTAGCCTACACTTTATCATGAAGGGCCCAGGGTGAAGCTCAAGTAGTGGTGACCAGAAGTGCATCCTTTTGAAAGTTTACACTTCTTAGCTATGTGACCCTGGGCAAGTCACTTCACCCTGTTTGCCTCAGTTTCTGCAACTGTCAAATAAGCTGGAGAAGAAAATGGCAAATCACTGCAGTATCTTTGCCAAGAAAACCTCAAATGAGGTCACAAAGAGTTGGACTCAACTGAAACTGAACAACAACAGAAAAGAAAGGAGTCTAGGAAATTAAAAAGAAATCTAATGTGAGCTCATTTTGGGGGGAGGGCACTAGAACCTGGGGGAATCACAAAAAAGCCTCACAGAGAATGTGTGTTTGAACTGAGCCATGAAGGAAACAAGGAGCTCTAAGAGGTCTAAAAAGTCCAAGTGAGAGCTGCTAGGCAGGGAGATCTTTTAAAATCTAAAAATGACATCTTCTGATTAAATTCATAATCAAATAGTAGGACACTACTATTAATAATTTGTTAGTAGGACACTATGCTTATCTGCCTCTGACAGATGTAGTTCAGGCAATGTGCCCTATTTTGACAGAATATAAAAAAAATCAGATGATAAACATTCACAATTTGTATATGAGAAGGGCTGGGCCAGGATGGCCTCTATGGAACAATGGTTAGAAAGTTCAAAGAGGCAGATTAAACTTGATGTCAATGAAAAAGCTGCCTAACAATTATAGCTGCCTCACAGTAGTACTTTAGTGGAATGGGCAGTGCCCAGAGACAACTGATTTTCCTTTATTAGAGGTTTTCCAATAAGCTTGAATAACAATTTGTTGGGGACTTTGTGGAGGGAGATTCTCATTCTGTATGCTTTGGAGGTCCCTTCTGCAGCTGATATCTGTCATTCTGTCCTGTCCTGCTCAAAATTCTGATCTTGATAACTCAAACTATGTTTTCCCATTTATTTATTTGCTCATTTATTTATTTATTTATTTATTTTGGGGGTGAATTTTAAAATTCTGAACTTAAGTGACACCAAACAAAATGAACATTTCCATATACACAGGAGAACAGAATCTGTAGTATGTGAAATTGAAGATTGTATATGAAATTGAAAATTTCTATCATTTCCAGCTTTCTTTCACTTTTAATAATAATATTTAATCCTAAATCCAATATGTACATTTCAAAACAGTCCTGCTTGTTTATGATTCTGGCTTTCTTCCCCTTCCCCTTCCCCTTCCCCATCTCCTTCCTCTTTCCCTTCCTCTCCTCTTTCCCTTTTCTCCCTTCTTCTTCCCCTTTCCCTTCCCCTCCCCTTCCCCCTCCTCTTCTCCTTCCCCTCCCCCTCCCCTTCCCCTCTCCTTCCCCTTTCCCCCCTCCCCTTCCCCTTCCCCTCTCCTTCCCCTTTCCCCCCTCTCATTTCCCTTCCTCCTCCCCTTCCCCTTTCCCCCCTCTCCCTTCCTCCTCCTCTTCCCCTTCCCCCTCCCCTTCCCTTCCTTCTGTATCTTGAGTAGTTACCTCTCTGTCAGGAGATGGGTAGCATGTTCTATCACCAGTCCTTTGGAATCATAGGTGATCACAGCATTGATTATCATTCTTATGTCTTTAAAAGTTGTCAAACTAACTTTTAAAAAGGTATTCAACAGTCAAGCAGCAGCTGAACCACTTCATCTCCCCTATGGATGCCTTTGGGAAGGCCAGATCTTCTTAAAAGTTCGGTAACATTCTTGTATTCCCACAGCCTGCTTGTGTGATGCTATCTGACCCAGGAGCTCACCCTCTAAATGTTACCCAGTTGCCTGGGTAATTAGAAGAAGAAAGAGGCTACCTCTACCTGTGAGTCACAGCCCAAAGATAACTCCTAAACCTGGGCGGGGGTGGGGGGCGGTAGGGGAGGTGTGGAGAGTGTGTGAGCCAACACCTATGGAAGGATGCCTGAATATGCTAAGAATAAGCTTGGGCAAATCAGCTGGATGCATTTCAGTTGCTCAAAGTTCAAATCCATTGTGTGGGAGGCCATTGGTAAAATTCTACAGAGAACTAGGAGCAGGCACTGATGGATCAAAAAACAAAACAAACAACCAAGAGAGGTTTTTAATCTTGTGATGGCAAATACTCCATCTTCCAAAGCAGTCCTTTATTGAAAGAAGTTCATGAAAAGAACTGGTCCCCAACATCTCCCTCAAAAGTTTTCAATTTTACCATTAAGCATTATGAGAGATTTGCTTTGAGGCCCCGAATTTAAACTTTTCGGAACTCTATGAATGATTTCATGGGACAATATCTTTTTTGAAGAAAAAAACAGAACAGAACAATACGGACTGGGGTGGAGGAAACTCTCCAAACTCTGGGTGATTTATAAGTGGAGGGTACATTTGTGGCTGATGGCAAGATGAAGGGTATGACCGCCCATAAAGACAGCGTGTGGCGGAGGTGAGCTGCCCAACAAACCCCTGGGAGATGAGCAGGTTGAGGAACTGAGTGCTTTAGGGTATTTGAGAGAGAACCGATATATATGTTGGAATCCCTTAGGATGAAGGCAGGAGGAAGTATGAGGGATGATCTGGGGGTCCGCAGACAACAGCTGCCAGGACTTTGGTTGGTGGTAAATGTGAATATCGTGAACTCCAAAGGAAGGAGGTTGCTGAGTGATGGAGGAAGGGGGAGAGCCCCTTTATTGGGAAGGCCATTTTCAGCTGGGGTGGCATCAGGCTCTTTCAGGTGGGACAACGACCTTTGGCCTAGACGGAAGCTTCTCTTTATCTCCTCCTTTTTTTGTAGGAGGTGGGAGAAGTGTAACCTCTCCACTCAACAAGCCAGTTCCCTGAATAAGGTTTTTCCCCCAGGTTTATGTTGATTATTCCCAATGCAGTCAAATACACTTCCAAGACTCCCTTTGGGGTCCACCGAAGACATAGGTTGGAATGCAGTCTGTGCCCCAGAGAAAACTTGACAGTCTTTGCTGGTCATTCCATGTGCAATAGACCTTCTAATGCTTGTTTTGCATCCTATTTTTTCTTCTCTTTCTTGAGACACCTTAGTGAAATTGTGACTAGGGCACATCATTGCATATGTATTAACGTCTTTTCCCGATACTCTGCAACAATTTCAATAGTCTTACATTTTAAAGAATGTTTTTATTTGTAAGGGATCAGGAAAAGCTTTTCATGTGGTTCTAAATTGAGTTGAGGTGGAAACCCTGGATGTGAAAACATTCCATAAATCCAAGCTAGTAGCCTTAGTTTCTGGTCTTAGAAAATTACCTGGGGAAATGGAAAGTTTAAGGCCACAAAGCTAATATATGTCCGATTCTGGGCTCGATCCCAGGTTTTCCTGACATCAAGGTTGACCTTCTATCTCCTTCACCTGTCACTCTTCTCATCCTGAAATTTCCCTCAAGTTCTGGAGTTTTCTTACCCTGTTCCATCCATCCTTCTACCATGCTGGCCCTATTTTCTCAGTGGTGAGCTCCTTCTGGGCCCTCTCCATTTTGGGAATGGGCCTAGTCCTTAATAAATGCTTATCACTTGCCTTCTCGTGAATATCATTTTATTAATAACTGTCTCAAAGCAGAATAGACTAATTTGAGAGGCAGTGACTTTCCTGTCAATGGTAGTCTTCAAGTTCATCACTTATTGGTTTGGATTGCTATAGAAGGAGATTCAAGGTAGACAGGAGGTGGGCTTCTGAGGTCCCTCCTAACCACCAAACCCACCTCGTCTCTCCTTCACATGGATATAATTTCATTAGTAATTGCCTATTCCTTCCTGGAGGGCACCTCTCCCCACTATACCCCCTTCAGTTCTCTTTTCATGTGTTGTTTTTCCCCATTAGAATGTAAGCTTCTTGAGGGCAGTATTTGTATTGAGTTGCCTGGCATAGAGTTTACCCTTAATATGTACTTGTCACCTTGACTTGCTTTGAATGGATTTCTTTGGCAGTGGAGGTCCTCAGGTCCATCCCTAATCATCTGACATGTTGCAGAAAGGATTTATGCTGCAGATAGGGATGGGTTGGGCCTCTGGGGTCCCTTCCAACTTTAAAGGTTCCTGGAGAATCAGGATGAAACCCTGAACTCTAAACATCATTCACACGTAAGGCCAACCTGCCCTCCCCCTCCCCTTTGCTTTTAGTCAAGTGTTTCCTTCCAAGCTCCCATGTGATCGATAAATCCAAGTAGGAGAGTCACTGTTCACACCAAATGTTTAGATGAAAGAAAGTTCTCCCCTGCTTGCACTGGAAGCCTTTGGACAGTTTGGGGGAACAAAGCCTTGTTTCATATTTTGCAAGATGGAAGGTGGGCAGGAGAGGAACTTAAAACACTTGATCTGTAAATATTGAGGGTAACAAACCATTGGATGATTAATAAGGATTTTTCAAAACCCCTAATTTTTAGCATTTATGATGTGAGTCAAATAGGGAAGAAGTTCTCTATTTGCAAAGGAGGAAGACTTAAAAATACTTTCTGTTCAGCTCTTACAAAAAACACCTAATGCTTTAAAAACAAAACAGGCACTCTCTGTACTCATCAGCACATAAAAGTTCTAATTCTGAAGCCCCCCCAATTGGGATGTGAACATGAACATGTGAACGTGTATCCATGCTTCATAGACATAAATAAATTCATACTCCTGTCCCCCCAACAGAATATCAGCGCCTTGAAGGCAGGGATTTGTTTCATTTTGTCTCTGTATTCTCTGTGCCAAGCACAGTGCCTGTTACTGAGCATTAATAAATGCTTGTTGAATATTTGCATATGTGTCCAAAAACTGACCTGTCTCCATAAAGTCTGCAAAACTTTGCATACATATATTTATGGCTCTGAGAGGTTAACTTGACCGTGGTCACATAGGTGATAAGTGTCTGAAGTAGGATTTGAATCCACTCCAGGTTGAACATAAGGCCCCGAGTCCCTGCATCCATGTAAGCTCCTTGAGGGCAGGTACTGTTTCTTTACTCCCAGGAGTTGGCACAGAGCCTGGCACATAGTAAGCGCTCAGTATGTCTTGTTGACTGAGTTCAGGTGCTTTATGGGCACCTGTATAGATGCAGGGTGGGTACAGGAGGGACACAAGGGCTGGGATTGTTCCATTTCAGTCTTTGCCCCTCTCCTTTCCTCTCTCTCTCAGCACAGTGCCTGACACCTAGTAGGTGCTTTAAAAAAAGTACCTGCTGATTGATGGATTCTCCCCCCACCATGTAATCCTCAAAAGTCCCATGGGTCAACCTCAAGGTAGGCAACCCGGGAGCCGCAGATCCGATTCCTCTGCTTTGCTTTTTGGTTAGGGAACGAAGAGTTGGGAAACCCTGCCTAGCCACTCTAGGGAGCTTGAGGGAAGCATCACCTTCCCCTTTCTTTTGCTCCCCCACCCTGACTTCGCCGCTGGCAGGGGGTGGGGTAGGCCGAGATGGGATGGGTGGGAAAAGCTGCTACTGATTACTGGAAGACTTTTTTTTATTCCAGTTCATCCTGAAGGTGGAGGGCACAAATACCACCCCCTTAAAAGTTGCAACAAAGTTGTCTGCAGCTCGGGAGGACCCGGCTTGTGTATGGGCTGGGAGCTGGTGTGCGCAAGAGCGTGGAGTTACCTTGGGGAGACCCAAGCCAGTCAAGGGTGCAGGCGGGGAGGGAGGGGGACAGGAAAACAGGCATCCCGAAGCATGCAAAAGTTGTAGCCAAAGTTTGGAGGGATGGAGGTGGAGCGACAACGGCCCTTCCCTCTCTAGTCCCCTCGGAAGCTGCTTTCCAACAGAACTAGCCCCTTGTCTCTGCCCCCCACTCCAGGGCCCGGGATGACTTTCTCCTTGGGTCTGTCTTCCCCAGCTTTGGCTGCGGGCGCGCTCCCTGGGAGCTCATCCATTAGCTCGGGAGGAAGAAGGGGAGGAGAGAAGAGGCGGGGAGGAGGGAGGAGGCAGGAGGCAGGAGAGAGGAGGAGGCCCCGTCCCCCTTCGGAGGAGGAGCCCCCGTTCCCTCTCGGAGGAGGAGCGCCCTGCCCCCCATCCCGCGCTCTGATCGAGGTGGCTTGTCCCCGCCCGGGCGTGTGCGCTCGGCTCAGCCCCGATGGGGGGACTCAGAGGCTGCGGGGCAGCTGGCGAGGGGCGCTTCTCCGCTCGTGACGAGTGACGCGGGGGCAGTGGCCCATCTGGAGCCCGTCTTCCTGCGCGATTCCTGCGACTCCCTGTAGGAGGTGAGCGTCCCCAGGCTTGGGCCAGTGGCGACGTAGGGCTGAGCTGGGAGCGGGCTGCCAGAGGGCTCGCATCAGCTCAGGCTCGCGCTCCGCGGCGGCGCTGCAGCTCCTGGCTCTGGCTTTGACAGATCGGGACCCAGGTACGTCTCTCCCAGCCCCCTCTCCCCATCCCGAGGCTGCTCTGTCCCGGAGGGGCTCAGCGCGCGCCCCTTCTCCGGCACCCCGGTCTCCTCCTTCCAGTTAGCAAAGCGGGTTCTGGAGTGCCCCGCGCCTGCATGCTTCAGGACGCATAGCCTCCTGCCCCCTTAACTGCCTGCACCTTTGGGATCCCCGTCCTGGATCTCCCCCGAGGCGGCCCCACGCTCTGAGCCCCATCGTGCGTGTTGACACACGCCGGGGTCCTTCCGAACTTGCAGCCACCGCAGGGCTTCTCCTGCTGGAGCAGCTGGACGCGGACAAGAGCCGGGGAGCCAGGACGCAGCTGCGGGGTGGCTCTTGCAGTTTGCTTTGGGATAGATGCGCCGGGGCTGGGGTGCAGGCTTGCTCCTTCCTTCCACGCTCAGCTCTCACTTTTCCTCTCTGCGGTTCTCTCTGACCCCCTTCGGCTGAGCTGGCCACTGCCTCCAGGAAGCATAACTCCGCAGATGGGAGAAGCTTGTGGGTTCGCGCTTAATTGACATTGGACCTTGAGCTGGCCAACTTCACGGGTCTCCAGGGCTGGCTTTTGGTCTCCTTGGGGGTCGTCCCACTTTGATTGCTCCTCGGCCCCTCTAGCTTGTACTTTCTGAGTGCATCGTTCCGGACCTTATTAGCTGTCATTTTCCTCCTGGGTTCTGATGTTTGACTCGTTGTGTTACCAGTTCTGTGCCATTGATCATTTGATCAGCACAGATTTGGAGACAATTACGATATATTGGTAGAAGAGGGTTCAGATGACTTCCAGGTCCACATGGTGAAGAGAGCCGAGCCCTCTTCTGCGCGGAGCTAATCATTTAGGAAGAGTGGAACCCATGTCTGGTGTCCACAAAATTTGCTGTAAAATGAGCCTCATCCCCACCTGGTTTCCGGAGCAGTTGGAGTGAGTGGCTGCTATAAAGAAAAGGAATCCCATCTTCAGACTGTCATTTATGCAGAAGCAGAAAGTAAAAATATTAACAGCAATAACAGCTCACATTCATATAGCATTCCAAGGTTTGCAAAGTGATTTTCGAGGAGATGACAAAAGTCTGGACAGTTCTTTCCCCCCCTTTAAACCGGTGTTTGAGGTCTCTTGCTATCCCCTACCTGATGATTTTGTTGAGTTGAGATTTCTGGCTGCGACCAACTTTAGGCTGAACCTAGTTCTTGGGCTAAGTATTGATGATTAATAGTACTGGGTACACACACAAATTTCATGCACCGTGGTTATTGTTTGGTTTCCCATTAAAAATTGTAACCCTTAAAGCTGGACGGGGTACCTGGGACTTTCCCTTTTTGGAGCAATTAAAAAGTAGATAAAATTTTAGGTGAGGTACTCCTGGGAGGGTCAGAGCAGCACTCTGGGGTCTCTCTGCCTTGACCCACTCAGAAAACTATGGGCAAAATGATAATAAAAGGAATTCTCTTTGAGTTTCCTTATTAATATGGTTTTAATAATTAGTATCTTTCATTAGTTCTCCAGACATTGTTGATCAGCATTATTTGGCTTCCTTAGGAAACAGCTTGAGGTTGGCACAAGAGGCAGGGAAATAATTCTTACCCCCTTATGGGCTATTAAAATAAAATTGATTTCATGCTTTTGTGTTAGCAACATCCTTTCAGCTATGTCTCAGAGCCCTCAGCTTTTGGCTTTCATTCTGCATTGTTTAGCATTTCAAGGTTTCAGCATTTTCCCCCCTTTAGTTTGTCGTTTGTCAGCTTTAATTTTTCCTGTTTTGATGGGATCTGAAATTAACTGGGCACTCTTAAAAAACCCCCCAGCAATTGTAGTTTCAGTGATTATTCTCTCCTGAAACAAGTTCCCCACTCCCCCCAAACCAGATTTATTTGTGCTAGCAACTCCAAAGCTAAACTCCGGGGAATTGTAAGTGTTATGTTGAATGATATCCAGCAGGGGGAGTATAATATACTCCAGATGTATAAGGTGTACAAACTAATTATTACTGGGTATTAAACTTTTCAAAAGCTAACAACTATGGGGCTTTATCTCCTGGCTAATAAAAGGTTGCTTTATGAACCTACAACCCACAGAGTGGAGGATGAAGTGTGCACAATCCCAAACCTCACTGAAAGAAGACAGTAAGAACTTCCAGGGCAGGCATTATGATCTGGAAAATACATTTTTATTGATATCTTTTGTTTTTACACCACCTATATTTCCTCTTGTAGTCATCCCTTATAACAAAGAATTTATTATATCTTTTTACATACTAATTATACTGTCAATACTTCTAGTGACCTAAGGAATACTAATTATTAATTGTTATAAATAATAATAACCAACATTTATATAGTGCCAGGCACTTTGCTATGGACTGTACAAATAGCTCATTTGGTCCTCACAAAAGTTCTGGGAGGTAGGTGCTGTTATTATCTTTATTTTATAGATGAGGAAACTGAGGTAAATGGAGATTAAGTGACATGCTCAAGGTTGCATAGTTAGTATCTGAGGTCAGGTTTGAATTCAGATCTTTTTGGACTCCCTCCAGGCCCAGTTCTTAGAAACATTGTGCCTCCTAGCTGCCTCCATAATAAAATAAAAGGTGAATATTGTTTTAGTCAACAGATGCTATTTTTTTCTTTTGGATGGGGTCCTTCTGACTCCAGGGCCAGCACTCTATTCATTGTACCACCTAGCTGCCCCTAAATGCTTCTTAAAAAAAAAAAAAGAGTTATGTGTAAATAGGTCCAGAGCTGTTTTTTCATTGTTATTGTGAATTCTTGGTGAGGAAGCTATTTTGATCATTGCAGATTTTCAATTTATGTCTTAAGAGAGTTGCCTGTGGGCACTGAGTAGTCAAGTAACTTGCCCAGCCTCACCTTGCCAGTATTACATGGCAGAGATGGGACTTGGACTAGGCTATCCCAGGCTGCATGGAAGTGAATTTCTGTAACTGCAGTCATGGCTTAAATACATCAAGGGAGTTTCTGCTCTAAAGGAATCTTCTTACAAATCCTTTTGTAAAACAAATGTCATCGTGCATGTAAATCCTGATGTTATATGTTAGGTAATGTGAGATATAGCCATAATTCCAATGCTTATCTTAGGTCACATTCTAACTGTTGGCAAATTCCATTATTATTTATAATAATCTCCCAAGAATTCACAGCAGAAATATTCCAACTGAGTTGACTGACGCTGGTGCTTTCTATAGGAAAGTTACAGCTAGGCTGAATGTGTGTATGTACATATAGCTTCAGTAATTCAAGGATTTGGGCTCTTGTGGATCACAGGCCTTCTACTCCTTAGTTGACTCTTTTCATGAGTTCTGTGGCCAGTAAGAAAATAAAGAGCTAACATTTAGTGACTAACCCTCTGGTAATGAGCCTTTTGAGACTTAAATAGGGTGGTTGGCTTATTGAAGGATAATAATAATTTTATTGTTGTTATTGAGTTGTGTTCGACTCTTTGTGATCCTGTTTGGGATTTTCTTGGCAAAAATACTGGAGTAGTTTGACATTTCCTTCTCATTTCACAGATGAGGAAACTGAGGCAAACAAGGTTAAGTGACTTGTCCAGGGTCACACAGCTAGTATGAGTCTGAGGCTGGATTTGAACTCAGGTCTTACTGACTCTAGGCCTGGCACTCTATGCACTGTGCCACTTAGCTGCCGTATGCTACTATCATTGCCTTTTCTAAAATTGTATCAAGGAATACTGCAGAAATTAGACTCCTGGGAGGTGTGTTGCATGGACTGTCTGATCTTGAGTCAGGAAGACCTCAGTTCAAATCTTGTCTCAGACTTAATAGCAGTATAATTCTGGGAGCCTGTCTAAGCCTCGGTTCAACAATAACTCCTATCTCAATCTTCAATATGTGTATATGTGTGTGCATCAGTGCATGTCTCCCTCTCTTTCTCTCCTCTCTCTTTTTCTCTCTCTCCTCTGTCTCTGTCTCTCTCTCTTTCCTCTCTCTGTCTGTCTCTCTGTCTCTGTCTCTCTCTCAATATCTGTCCACAGTTTACTAGGAGGCTTCTTTCTGAGATTCTTAATTGCTTTTTGAGTTTGATTCATTCCCCAAGTGAAATTCAAGTGGCCAGGACTTCCACTATGAATCTGCATTAAAAACAAATCAAAAACAAAATCAGTTTCCTCTTTCCAAATCTATCTTAGGCTCACACTTTAAAAATGGAATTTGTTAGGCTTTCAACTTCCACAAAGTCTTAGTTAACCAGAGTAGTTTGACTTGCCAACAGGGGTCAGGATTCTCTACTTAGCTTGACAACCCAGTAGCTTTCTTTACTTTCTTTCTCCTTGCTATGGGGGGACAGGAGGTGGGGGGAAATCAGTGCAGGAACCTGGCAAGGCTGGGATGCTTGAAGGAGAAACTAGGAAACCGATCCTCCCACTAGCTGGGAGATACCTAGGTCTTAATCTAACTCTCCTGACAAAAGGGCTTGGTTATGTCTTGTAAAAGGGAGGTGTTAATTAGCCAATTTTACAAGGTAAGTAAGTAGCTTTGCCTGCCTGTTGGAGGGCAGAGCTTAGGTCTATGAGCTGAGGCAAGAGGAAGATTTAAATATCTCCTGTATGGGCTGGGATGTGATTCGGATTGACTTCTTTAGGGCCAAAGTGATTACCAATTTCCAGGGATCATAAATCAAAGGAAAGTTTGGCATTCTAGTTTAAGCACATCAGACAGGTCAGCTGGGAAACTCCAGGATGCCTGTTAGGTATTAGCAGCACTGTTTTAATATTTTTGCCCAAGAATGACGGCTGATTTCTGATCAATAAAGTACTTGAGAATATCGTTCGAAATTATAGTGGGGTCCCATTTCTTATTGGATCATCATTTCTAATCTCATTAGTTAATGGGAACCCCTCTTTTAAAAATATTTCTTTAACATATGGTGGTTTTTTTCCTTCTTGAAATTCTTTGATATTTATCTACCAGAAGGATTTAAAAAAAAATAAAATCTTGGAAGGAGGAAAAATTGCTTTCATCCAAACTGGTCAAAAGAAGGCAAAACACACTCACACCCACACCCCCTCCCACACACAGTTTGCTATAGATATTAATCCAACTCAAGAACAAGAAGAGAGAAAAGGGGGGTGGCCATGCTGCATATGTAGGGTTCTGTGTGTGCTTTCAGATGAAGTTATTGAGTTATTAGTTAACAGTTTGACTTGGTTATAAGAGATCTTTTATGAAGCTGAGCTAATTTATAAATATTCATAAAGTAAAAACAAAACAGACCAATAAAACCTAGATTTTGAGAAAAATAATTGGAAAATGCCTTTAAGATGGTTAAGTACCTTTTGAAATGTGTCTAACAGATGAGACTGAAAAACTTTGTAGGGCTTTGCAATTTCCAAACTGTAGAATTGCAAGATGGCCATGGGCTGGCCCTTTATTTAGTCCCTTCCAGTGTGGAGGAGGATATACTGCTGCCTGCCTGGGACAAAGTCGGGGGTGCTTTTATGGCCTTCGGAAGGAGTGGGGCCTGTAACCAAGGGGCTAGTCACCAAGATGGAAAGACAGAATTACCCTGATTTCCCTAACTACATCTTGACACATTCAGTGAGAGAATTGCTCCCAGGGCCCGAGCCTTGCCCATCGGATGGGATGTTCCTGATGAACTCTTTTTATAGTTGAACTATGACAACATAACTAGGTCTCCAAGGGACAGACCTGCATCTATTTCCTGGTCACTCTCCAGCTCTAGGTTTTTGTTTTCTTTTTGATTAAAGAGCTCCCTTTAATCACCAGGCCTGTGGTTATTTTTTTTCTAAGGACTCTGAAGGTTTTATTTTCACTTAGATGCAAAGTCCTAGCTAAAGATTTAAAGCCATAAAAAAATCACGACCTAGGTTAGTAATTTTGATCACTGCCGAACGGGAGAAATAAATTTGAAGGAAATTTAAGAAAGTGAATAGTCATCAGTCAGTTCTGAGGAAGGCCCCACTCGGGATGTTTTTGCATCTTATCTTGGAGAAGTGTTCCAGCTCACTTGCTTAAGAAACATGCAGAAAAAAAAAAAATTTTTTTGCCAAGAATGTTTGTATTTATGTCTTTTTTATGCTGAAAACTCCTTAAATGACCTTAAATGATTTTTGAAGCTATCAGTAGGAAGTGACAACATGGCATGGTTGATAGAAAACCAACCTTAAAGCCACGGAGCCTGGGTTCAAATCCTCCCCCTGATTTGGACTTGTTGACTGTGTGCCTGTGGACGAGTCACTTCTCAGCAGTCTGCCATTTCTAGGGCAGAGGGGAGGGAAGAAAAAAAGAAGTGTGCACGATAACTTTATTATGCGTTTAAAAGGAATAGTAAGTTGTATGTAACTTCGTGTGCAATCATCTTTTTTCTACTATGTTGTGGAAATGCTTGTTTTATTTCATAAATTAAAAATAAAATTCATTTTAAAAAAGGGAAAAAAAGATGTTAAGCTGCAGAGAAGGTGTCAACCATCATTGGTTGAGGGAATTTTCTCCCCTGAAAGTTCCCTATACTAATGAAATTATAATTCTGGTCACCATTCCTAAAATGTGGAATATATTTTATTGGGATTAAATAGGGTGAAACCATTTAATAACAATTATATTCCTTAATTCATGCCCAAGTGCTGCGTTTCTGCGTGCTCTAACCCTTATTTTTTGGCTTCCTGGTATGCTTCCAGATGTTTTACAAATATCTCATTTGATTCCCATATCCCTCAGACTAGCCACTGTTATTATTCCCATTTTATAGCTGAGAAAACTTAGGCAAAAATAGGTTAAGGGCCTTGCCCAAGTTCACCTAGCTGGCAAATGTTTGAGGGAAGATTTGAACTTGTGACTCCTCAGTGCTCCATCTACTGACTCTAGACATGCCCTGATTCTTATTTCTTCATCCATAAAATGAAGGGGTTGGATAAACTGGCCTGTACAGTCCTTCCCATCTCTAAATCTATAGTACATGAAGCGTCAGAGGTGGGGTCTGCTTGCCAAGGTCTTCAGAGCACTTCCTACCCCATATTCATATAAAGAGGTCTTTAAAAGAAAGACCTGGTAGAATCTTCTACATTTCTTTCCATTTGGCCAATTCTTTTAAAGGAGTTCTTTCCTTTCATGAACTTTTGTCCCTCTTTCACTATTAGGCCAATTCTGCTTGTTAACGTGTTAATTTTCTTCAGTATTTTTGGTGCCTCTTTTGCCAAGCTATTAATTATCTTTTCATAATTTTCTTGCATCACTCTCATTTCTTTGCCCAATTTTTCTTCTACCATTCTTATTGCTCTTTTAAAAAAGTCTCCCAGGAATTCTTACTGGCTTTAGATCCATTAGCATCTTAATTTGAGGCTTTGCTTATAGATGTTTTTGCCTTGTTGTCTTTCTCTTTATTTCTTAGATTTCCTTGCCTCTGTCATAACTTTTTCTTGACAAGTTATATTTTTGTTGTTGTTTGCTCATTTTTTCCCAGCCTATTTCTTGACTTTGAACTTTATGTTAAAGCTGTACTCTACTCACCTGGGGATGGGGAGGCACCGTGCCAAGCTTCAGACTTTTCTGTGCTGCTCTTTTCAGAGCTAGTTCTGGGGGTCTGAAAATTTTTGGTGCTTCTGAGGTGCTATTATCCTGGTACAGATGTGGTCACTGCTTTCCTGGGCTGGGCTCTGGTCTTTACCCAGGAAAGTTCCTATTCCCCTGTAGCCACAGGTAGTAGTGCTCCTTTTCACCTTGGAACTGTGACCCAGAAATGCTTATGGGCCATAGAGTTGCCAGTCAGAACCAGCTATACCCAGTGTCTGGGTACACCACTGGTTCTTCTGCCTTGTTCTGGGCCTGTGCCCACCCTGGTTTTGCAGACCTCTCCTACAGACTTCCTAAGTTGTTTTATGCTGGAAAAAATGTCTCCCTCTGACCTTTTTTTGGCTCTGCCACACCAAAATTTGACTTGAGGTGTTATTTTAAAGTTGTTTGGAGGGGAATGTTGGGAGGATTTAACTGGATCCTGGTCTGTACTCCCAATACTTGTTAATTGATTGAAGGTTCTCTAGGGTGGTAGGGATAGACATTAGGAAAAAAGGTGGACGTTAATTTAGGAACCTCTTCTTGCTGGAGGTTGGTGGAATGTCACTGATAGCAGTGGGATTGTGGTAGATAGATATGTGATTTGTAATAGATGGAGCTTGGGTTTGAGGGGAGGAAAAGCATTTGTGCGTCTGGTGAAGGCTAGTTCATTTCCTTGCTCCATGTGGAAGGTCATGTTTCTGAATGTAAGATTACAGGTTCACCATTTGCAAAAGTATATGCATGAGTGGATCGGCTCCTGAGAAAATGAGCTTTATGAAACAAACCTTGTGGGTTCCAGTCCTTGAACCTTCTATGTAAGTCAAGTCAAGTCAAGACTACAAATATGGAAGGCATGTATAAAAACATGTATAATCAAAATAAAATTGCTTGCCTTCTCAAGGGAAGGGGGAGGGATGGAAGAGAGGGAGAGAATTTGGAACTAAAATTTTAAAAAAATTATTGCTAATTTTTTACATATAATTGGGAAATATTTAATGAAATAAAAATAATTTAAAAACAAGATTTGAAAGGCGAACTTTCAGCAGTGTTGATGGGTATGCTTATAAATGGACGAGGTGGGGTTCTTTCATAATCTGATTGGTTTTCTGTTCCATGTTATGCTTTTTTGCTCACTAGAGACTGAAAGAACATGTAGGGTCATTTTGCAGATGAGTAGATTCTCTTTTGTGTGGTCTTTCAGTCATTAATGCCCTCACTAAAAGATGCTTTTGAAGAGGTGAAATGTTCATCTGACTGAGAACCTGAGTTCAAATCCCACTTCAGATACTTATTTGCTGTGTGACTTAAGGAAAGCCATGTAACCTCTTTGTGCCTCAGTTTCCTTATCTATAAAATAAGGTTAGATTTTATGACCTTTAATGCTGCCTTTCCCAGATCTGAATCTATAAATTTAAAATTTCATTTTACAAGTAACTATAAGTTGTTAGAAGATAAATTTATCTGAGGTGAAATATATGGAGTAATGCTTCCTAGATAAGTGATAACACACTTTTATGGTATATACTCAATACTGGCATATCGTACTGGTTCTTTGCTAGGTGGATGACTTTTTCCCCCTCCTGTGTATGTCTCTTAATAACAGATATCTCATTTTGTTAAATTAAACTCCGTGTAATTGACCATCTAGCAGACACTAGTTTTCAAATATTTGAACAGGAAGTCATCTGGAAGATAGATTTAATTTATCCTAGGAGGTGCCAAAGGGCAGAGCTGAGCCTATGCTGATGCTGGGAGGCAGATTTTGACTTAGTATAAAGAACTTTCTAATAACTGGAATTGTCCTCAGATGTAGTGATCTGCCTTGTAAGGGGGTAAATTCTTCATCCCTGGAGGTGATCAAGCAAAGCTTGGCTGGCTGCCTGGAAGGGTTATTCCAGGGAGGGTTCTTGCCTTGGAAGGGAGGATGGATTAGAAGGATCTTTCTATTCTATGAATTGATGAGTAAAATTAAACCTACCTTTGAGGGGAAGCACCTCTGACTCATACATTTTGTTTTGTTGCAGTATTTGTGTGTGGGAGAAGTTTCTGAACTCCTTAATGTATATATTTAGTATTGCTGATTTACACTTTTTGACAAAGTTCCCAGGCAAATGGTGAAGTTGTAATTACTAAGCTTAGTATGCCTTTTCCTTTGGTTTTCTTGAATTTTGAATGGTATTTTCTTTGTTGTTGTTTATTCTTTTCAGTTGTGTCTGACTTTGTGACTGCATCTAGGGTTTTCTTGGCAAAGCCACTGGAGTGATTTGCCATTTCCTTCTCCAGCTCATTTTACAGATGAGGAAACTGAGATAAACAGGGTGAAGTGACTTGCCCAGGGTCACCCAGCTAGGAAGTATCTGAGACCAGATTTGAACTCATGAAGAGGAGTCTTCCTGAGTACAAACGCAGTGCTCTATGCGCTATGGTACCACTTACCTTTTTCTCTGTATCCATGTCGAATCAAGAAAAAAACCAAACCCAGCACTGTATATAATTCCACAAAATAGAATGTTGGTCCATTTTCCCAATTAAGTCAAAATTAGGCTTTACTCATTGTTTATTATCATCAAGTAACATTTACTAAGAATTCCTTAAGTGGAATACATTTTATATTTGTAACATTAAGTGGGCATTCCTGTGTATTGGAATAACATCTTGGACCTGCAGCCAAGAACACCTGAGTCAAATCCCACTTCTGACACTTATAAGTAGAGTGATCTTGGACAAATCACTTAACTTCTCAGAAACTCAGTTTTCTCATCTATAAAACGAGGGGGCTGGAGCTGCCTTTCTGCTCTGAGTCTATGAGCCTGTGATAATGATAGCCAGCCTTCAGCACTTTAAGTCTGAAATGGTACTTTGTGTATGTTAATTCACAGCTGATCTTCATCATAGCTCTGGGAGGCAGGTGCTATGAATATTTCCATTTTGAGAAAACTAAGGCTGAGAGAAATCAGATGCCTTGCTTAGGCTCACCCAGCTAGTTAATATCCCAGGCTGAATTTGAACTCAGTTTCTGATGCCAGGTGAATTAAATGCTATTTAATTAATTCCTGCCTTTTCCTTTCTCCTTACTATCTCCTTTTATTTTTCCAAAAAAAAGTCCTGTATATTTAATTTTTAGTTTCCTTAGTCTGTCCTTCTTTTCTTCCCTTCCTCCCCTAGAAGTAGCCTCGTATGTGAGCATCGTTCCCCGCCCCCCACTAAAGCTCTCATCCTCATGTGGCATGGGGGTGACCCAAGGCTGTCCAGGGCAGTTCAGGCAGAGTGTATGCTGGATATGTGATTGACGGCGTGTCAGCCTGCAAACTTAGCTCAGTTCAGAGAGTCTCATCATCAAACTACCCTCAGCAGTGCCATTTACTAAGTGACCAAGGGTGTTCTGCTGCAGTGGTGAAGGGAGAACCCATACTGGATAAAGTAGTTCCTGTATGTGTGGGTTGCCTTAGGTTGGCGGGAGAACCCATACTGGACAAAGTAGTTCCTGTATGTGTGGGTTGCCTTAGGTTGGCAGATTCAGAGGGTAAAGAATCTGGGTGAAGATTTTTTCTTCTTTTTGTCCATACCTGTGATTTCACCTAGGTGGAGGGCTCCCTCCACAGTGGCAGATAGGTAACCTGGTGGAACTTGGTCTTAGAGAAGACCCAGGCGCATTCTCTGACTTGCACTGAGCCAGCCAGAATGGGTCAGAAGCAGAATCGGGCCCCAGCTTTTCCTGTCTCTAAGGTTGGCCCTCTCTCTGTGATGCCAAGCCTCCTTTCACTGGGACAGATCAGACACAGTCCTTGCCCTCAGGAGTTTTCTGCCTTGTATTGTTTTCTTAACTAATACAGTATCATTTAACCACAAAAGGCCTTGAACTCGTCTTAAATGTCTTGGACTGGAAGTTGTTGACCAATAGAGGGATTTTCAGCAATCCTGATGTTACCTAAATCATTGAAAACAAGGCATAGTATTCCATCCAAGACGAGTGGGACCGTTGGTAGCAGCACTTTCAAATTGAAGGGAGGCAAGCAATGAAAAATCATGGTTTAGCTCCCCAATAATTTTGAGAGCCTATAATTAGTCATGAAAAGGAGATACCTGTTGGCACCATTACAGGTGCCTTTCTCTTAATATTGCCTCCTTTTCCATTCATCTCCTTTGGGGGTAGGTGTATGGTTAAGAGGCTTGGTTAAATAAAACTAAAAGAGGAATATTATTTGTATTAAGGTATTGGGCTTGGCAAGTATCACAGTGGTGAAGATATTGTATTTCAAAGTCCGAAAGAGGCCACCTGTTTCTAATTATGTATCACAGAAAAGGAGGACAAGCCAAGGAAAATGATCGTTTTGGGGTTGGAGTTTTGGAGGAGGGAGTCTTGGGGAGAAAGGGTCATAGATAGACTTGCAGAGAAATTGACATTGGCTTTTAGATTGGACTCAAAGTCTTAAGTGTTGGCAATGTCTTTCGTATTTGAAGGCTTGGAGGCAATCTCCTGTCCTGCTTCTTGTTATTTCTCAGATAGCAAACTGAAAAGCTGTGGTGGAGTTTTTGCCAGCTCCTAAGGAGTGGAGTTTCAGGCAACAGTCAGCAAGCATGTATTAAGCACTTACTGTTTGCCAGGCATTGTGTAATCTGTGTGACCACAATGGTGGATTTGGGAAAGAGCTGCAAGAATTTTTAAATCCCGCCCCCATTTTGTAACCACCTATTATCTAGCTGGAGATGCAGTGGATAGTCCAGGAGTCCAGAAGATCTGAGTTCAGATCCAGCCTCAGACACTTACAAGCTGTGTAATCTGGAAGAGTCACTTAAACTGTCTACCTGTTTCCTCATTTTTAAAATGGGGATAATAATAGCACACCCCTCCCCGGGCTGTTATGACGACAAAATGACGTCATATTTATAAAGTGCTTTGCAAACCTTAGAGCCTTGTGTAAATGCTAATTATCATCAGCCCCATTATCTCTATCCCCATCAGCTTTATCACCACCACCATCTTCATCTTCATCGTCACCATGTCTCCATGCTTTGCCTTCACATTATCTCTTGAATCTGTCCTTTCCTCTCTCTCACGATGGTTACCACATCCGACTTCTAGACTTCAGCACTTCTTGCCTAGACCATGATAGCAGCAGATTTTTTTTATCAATATTGTAGTTTAAATTCTCTCCCTTTCTAGTCCCTCCTCCACACAGCTGCCAAAATAATTTTCCTGAAGTATAAGTCTTACTGCTGTCATTCCTCCCTGCTTAATGACTGAGGCTTCTCCTTGTCTCTAAAATAAAACATAAACTTCTCAGCTTGATTTCTTCCTATTAGTTTATTGAATTTTTTTCAGTTATCAAAAATCTGATTCCCCTCATTTCTTTCCCTAATGAAAAAAGAAAAACATAACCCTTGTAATATGTCAGCTTGACTTCAAGCTGCCTCTACACTATCTTTCTTTTTTTTTTACTTTTTTTTTGAGGGAGGAAGGCATGGCAGTTGGGGTTAATTGACTTGCCCAAGGTCACACAGCTAGCAAGTATATCAAGGGTCTGAAGCAGGATTTGAACTCAGGTCCTCCTAACTCCAAGGCTGGTGCTCTATTTACTACACCACCTAGCTGTCCCTACACTACCTTTCTAAATTTATCATATATTCCTTCTTCTTATTCATTCTTTTTTCAAGTCAAATGAACTATTCTGCAAATTTGTTGTTGTTGTTTAGTCGTGTCTGACTCTTTGTGACCCCTTTTGGGGTTTTCTTGGCAAAGATACTAAAGTGGTTTGCCGTTTCTCCAGCTCATTTTACAGATGAGCCAAACAGAGTAAAGTGACTTGCCCAGGGCCATGTGGCTAATCCCTGAGGCTGGATTTGAACTAAGGTCTTCCTGACTCCAGGTCCAGCACTCTACCCACTGCAACACCTAGCAGCCCCAAATTTGGCATTCCCTAAACCTGGACCATGCTCACTCCTCTCTGTTAGCTTTTAGGAAAGCCCGATACTCCTTCAGGTCTCAGCTCCTGAGGCATCTCCTATGTGGGAACATTTCTTGATCCTCCTAGTGATTGGGGTGCTCTTCACCTCTTTATCAAATGATGTATTATTGTGTTCCTCTGTTCACCTGTTATCTATCCTTCCACTTAATTATAAGCCCCCAAGGGCAGGGACTGGTTTTCATTTTGTCTTATCATTCCAGGCCCACAATTTGGGTCCTTAGCACACAGCATGTGTTTGTTGGATTGCTGGGTAAAAGTTGGTGTCATCATTTTTTTTAATGCTATATTTTTTTATCGCTAAATTTCCTTTTTTTCTCTCTTTTTAATTAAGGGGTAGGGGTAGGAAGGAGGGAGTGAGAAAGCCTAACTGGAAGTATCAGAATTACTGGGTGTGATCATTTCTGTCAATGTTTATCTGAAGAAATCAGCCTTTCTCAAAACCTACTACTTTCAGTATCTGCTGAGAAGCTGATGATAATTGAGAAATTCTCTCCTCTCCCACTACTCAAAGAATACTCCCAGGGTTAGTTTCCTGTACAGACTTTATAGAGGGATATTCCCTGTTTAGAAATGTGTAGTCTCCCCCCCTTTTTAAAAAATAATCTATACAAATAATTTTCTTGGTTCACGTTTTATTAAAATAAAATTATTATAATTTTAATAACACTCAAGTGTTAAATATGCCACAAAAGAGAACAAAATAACATAATTGCTTTGCAGCATTCACCAGGATGTCATAGGGGATGGAGGGGTCATATATATGATTTAAATCTGACTTCCTCATTTTATAGGAACTTTGGCCCATAGAAATGAAAGGACCCAGTGACAGAATGAGATGTGAATGGAGGTCTTCTGCCTTCAGTCCTTCAAATTTCCACTGTCACACTGCCTCCCAAAGTTGAAGTGGAAATGGCTTCAGCATCTCTGTGGGCTTTAGGTACCAGGGACCAGGGTGAGAGAGAAAGGTGTGGGCTTATATTGCCCCTTGTTATGGGCTCTAGTGGGGGGCTCCAGAAGGGCCTTGACTGTCAAGCATCCCATCCAGCCACAGGAACCTCTTTAACCTTTCAGAGGAACAGTGGCACTCCATGTTCTGCTACCAAACCTTTCCATGTTCAATCCATGAGGGTCTTTGTGGAACCCGACCCTACCTGATGGTGGGGGAGGGCATCTTATCCAATATTACCATAAGTACAGAGCCCTCATCCCTCTCCAACTCTGGCAGAGGATCCCAGCCTTTTCTCCCTGTAGGTGGGGTGGGATGGTTGGGCTCTGCTGAGAGAGGGCAGAGGAGACCGATAGCAGCGATCAGATGGGGTTGGAGAGACAGTGAGTCGTTGGTGGTCTTCCAGCAAAGAATGGACGATCAAATATTGGTTATGTCGGAGAATGGATTCAGGTTTAGGTAGGAGCTGTTCCAGACAGCCTCTGAGGTCCTTCCAGCTTAGCACAATGTCTGGCATATAGTAAATGCTTAATAAATTCATGTTGACTGACTGACTGAGCTCTTGGGACTGGGAATCACCTTTTTTTTTTTTTAAAACTCAGCCCCCACTTGTTGAAATTTCTGTCTTCTCAAGCTTGTCCTTTAACCCACTTAACTACAACAATGTAAACACAGCAGTGAAGGAAAACGGGAGGAGGAGGGAAGGATGAGGGGCAGAGGGGCAGAATTTCCAAGTGGCACAAATATCTTCCCTTGGCCAAGCTCCAGTTCCCATAGATTTACACTGTGTCTTACTGAGCAACTGTCCTGTGGCCATGCAAAGTCAGTGACATCTAGTCTGGGTGCATCTGCAGTTCGGATTGGCTCTCGTCGTTTCTCAGAAAACAGACTTATATATTTATTTCTGCTTTTTTATTTTGGGTAAGGAGAACACTGAACAGAGTTTGCACTAACATAATATAATAGAATAAGTAACACCTCTTTTCACACCTGTACTTTGCCCATTAGCTTGTTAATGGGACGCCCGTGTTAGTGGTATTTGTTTGATAGATTTAGGGATGGAGAGAACTTTCCAGACGATCATCTCTATTTCTTTCATTTTTTGCCCTTCATTTCACCAAGAGGTTACTAATGCTGAGATCTTCATACAGAGATCTCATTTGATCCACATACACAACTCTAGAAGGAATGGAGGGCAAATATTACAATCCCTAATTTTTAGAGGGGAAACTGGGGCTCACAGAGGATGTCACTTGCCCAAGATCATGTAGTTAGTTAGAGGCAGAGTTGAGACTAGAACTTGGGTTTTCTCTTAGTCTAGAGTGCTCTTTCCTTTGAACTGGCCATCCCTCATGATTGGAATACATCCTCTCCTTAAGTCTTTCTATTATAATCTCTTATTTCCTCCAAAATTTAGCTCAGATGCCACCTTCTCCATGAGAACTTTACTGATTTCACTCCTTCCCCTGTTACTAGAGCCTTCCAAATTCCAAATTTACCTTATATTTTTATTGTCTATATTTTGTAAGTACATGTTATCTTCCCTGATTAAATGTAAGTTCCTGGGAGGCAGGGATGGTCTCCTTTTTGACTCTAGATCCTAGGAACCTAGTACAGTGCCTGACTCATAATAGATACTTAATAGAACAGTGATCAATCGATTGATTTCCACAATACCATGCTGCTTTTAGAATGGGTCTCAAAACTGTATTACTTCCTCTTTTCCAACCCTCCAAAGAGCCATCTTTCTTAATGGCGGATGTGTGTTCTGAGCTGGGCATCCTTGCACCAAACAGTGAAGCTGACATTGCTTTGTTCATTTGTAGACTCACCTGAAAGATGGCGCACTGATATAGCAGTATAGTGGCCAAGGTGAGACAAACCTTTCTGGGAGGGGGGATCTGAGAATCACTCCATGCCCTAATGCTGTATCCTAGCAATGTTGCAGTGTGTGAAGGAGAGCCTAAGAAAAAACCATGGAGTGGAAGGTCCTTTTGGGAAGTTAATGGAAGGTAGGGGACACACACACGCACATACATGTTTGTGTAGATGTATATGTATACACACATATGTATATACATATATGTACACACACATATGTATATACATATATGTACATATATTTAGAAAGATAGGCTGTGTGTGTGTGTGTGTGTGTGTGTGTGTGTGTGTGTATAAAGATAGGCCAGTCATACTGCATGAAAGGGGGAATAAACAAAAGGCTTGAATTTTCCATTAGTTCTCCAAGATATACAAATACTTAGAAGGCTCGTAACCCATAGGCTTTGAGGATCTTTGGACAAATATGGGCAAGAATAGCATGGGATGAGAAGGCATGTTTGGGTTGTGATCTCTGCCTTGATTTAAGGCAGGGGAACCTGCAGCCTCGAGGCTGCATGTGGCCCTCCAGTCCTCAGGTGCAGCTCTTTAACCTCAAGGACCACGCTTAAGGATCTAGAGTACCATATGTGGCTGCAGATTTCCCACCCCTGCTTTAAAGAATACTTTTGTCCCACGTCTACTGAAGACCTGAAAAAGTGAAGAGAAGGGGGTCAGGAAAAATGATACAAATTGGGCATAGAATTTAGAAGCAAATTTAGAAAGCAGATAGACATAGATAGGGATTAATGAAACAAAAATGTTAAAGAGAATTATGGGTTCAAGAACAATAATATTGGGGCAGCTAGGTGGTGCAGTGAGCAGAGCACTCTCCCTGGAGTCAGACACTTACTAGCTGTGTGACCTTGGGCAAGTCAGTGAACTCCAATTGCCTTGCCTTCTTCCCCCCCCCCCCCCCGGCCAAAGAACAACAATATCACTGTCTTTTATCTATTGCAAACTCTTTCAAGGAAGAGAAGTTTACCTTCAAGTCTACTGTCATTGACTTGACCAGACTCATGCATTGGGCATTAATGGCAGAGTCACAGTATGGGTCAATGGAATTCCTGTTCCACAAGCCCCACATAGGTTCAGTCTCCCCAAACTAGTAACAGTTTATAGAGGGGAAACAACATGTTCGCAGTGCCTTTTTAATTTTGTTTTGTTTTCATGGCAAATTGCATTTTTGGAGATTGCTGCCATAAAGCTATTATTTAGAGGCAGCCAGAGTTTGGGCATCTGTAGCAGCAAGCACCCCAATATCCCCAGGGTGACTGCCAACAGGTTCTTAGATCTGCTTTTCAAAAGGAAAGCAACTCAAAATCAGTTAACAAGCTTACTTTAATCAAACAAACATACATTACCTAGTTCAGGGGAAAAAGGTCAGCACCCTGAACTTCAGAGTTACAGAACTTACAGATCAAACAGACAGGCTTCCAAACTGTCCAACCATTATATCAATACCAAATCACAGTTACCAGAGAGGGAAGCATCAACATCTGGGTTTTCAAAGCCCGGGGGGGCTCTCAACAACGGCTTCCCAGAGTCTCATCTGCTCAAATCACACAACACTTCTCAAAGTGAGCCCCAAAGCAAAGCCCCTCATCAGGGCCTATATAGCCTTCTACTGGCTCAGAGAATGTAACAAACTTCTTGACCCACAGCCCAATCACAAAGTATCAAGGTGTGGGCTTTCCTGAAAAACAAGCCTCCCACTCCACTTAAGTGCTCCAGGTGCACTTAAGCTAGGGGCAGGGAAGATCTTTAAATTTGCATTTCCATTACAGCATCTAGGTGGCACAGTGGATAGAGCATTGGTCTGGAGTGAGGCACAGTTGAGTTCAGAGTTGGTCTTAGACACTTCCTAGCTATGTGACCCTGAGCAGGTCATTTAATGCTGTTTGCCTCAGTTTCCTCATCTGTAAAATGAGCTGGAGAAGGAAATGACAAACCACTCCTGTAACTTTTCCAAGAACACTCCAGCTGGGGTCATGAAGAGTCAGACACTATTGAAATATCTGAACTACAAGAGTTTGAGCCATTCCTTTTCATTTTGATTGAGTGATCTGGTGGAAAGAGTCCTAAACCAGGAGTCCAGAACTCTGGGTTTTAATGCTAGCTTTGGAGTCTGAGGACCTGAATGAAAGCCCTGATCTGCCATTTACATCAGTTTGTGATTATGGGCAACAATGGACTTCCCTTTTTTCTTGTTTGGGAAATGAGAGGTTTGAACCAGATGATCCTTCAACACCAAATCTTTGTATGGTCCTAGGAATCTGGAGCATGTTCCAAGGATGCTCAGATTGGCAGTGAATTAAATCAAGATAGATCATTCAGCTAAGAAGGTTGGAGTAACTTTGTAACCCCTGTTTTGGCCGCATTCTGAGAAGGCAAGATTCATTAAAAAGATCCTGGTGTTGGGAAAGATTGAAGGCAAAAGGAAAAAGGGACCACAAAGGACGAGATGGATAATGGAAGCAATGAATATGGCTTTGGACAGACATCGGGACATGGTGGAGGATAGAAGGGCTTGGCAGGCTATGGTTCATGGGGCCACAAAGAGTTGGACACAACTGAATGACAGCTTTTAGTTAAGCAGATTGGAGTAACTTTGTAACCCATCACTGTAAAGACAAGGGTAGATAAGAATGGTTCTTACCTACCCTTAAAATACAGTGAGCAAAAGGGAAGAATGAGTTCTTTCAAAATGGGATTAAAAATGGGTATGTTTACCTTATTGTAGATTGGGATATAGCGTGATTGTGACTGATGGAGTGCCAGTAAGTGTTTCTGAGGGGCATCCAAATGTCAGCAAACACACACTTGTGTCTGTTTTCCATTCAGGACACAATGCCAAAAGAGAGATTAATGCCATTCATCCTGCCCCTTTGCTAAATCCAAAGAATGATATATTGAGTAACCATCATCAGAACAATTCCCTTGCCCACTTTTGTTTAACCCTTTGTAGACTGGGTTTATTTCATCTTCCCGTTTTCATTTGGTTGAGAAAATGAAAAAATGTCAGCCTGTTAAAAATCCTATTCAGCAAGCCTGTATGTAACCAGCTATCCCAATGGAAGATGTCAAGGTGTGCCAACAGAATATGACTGGGCTTTTGTTTTTAATCTTTGGCTCTCTCAGTGTGTACTCTGAGTCACAGAATCATGGAATTCTAGAGACCTACAAGAGCCTGCAGATCTTCAAATTAGCTTTTGTTCTCCTTAGGAACTGTCTTAGTCTTAGGCTGTGATGTTGTGTAGGCTTATCTAAACCTGCTTTCAAAGGACATCAAACCACAGAAGATTACTAAGACATCTTTACAGACATCCTCTACCCACTTCCTTGGTTGCTGCCAGCCAGTCAATTAGAAGCATTTATTAAGTACCTGCTATGCACCAGGCATTGTGTTAAATGCTGAGGATGCAAAAAAAGGCTAAAGACAGTCCCTGCCCTTAAGGAACTTGTGTCTAACATACAGATAACTATGTATAAGTAAGATCCACACAGGAAAAATTGGAGATAATCCCTAGAGGAAAGGCACTAGCATTAAGGGGGATTGGTAAAGGCTTCCTGTAGAATTTTGGCTGGGATTTGAAGGTTGACTGTGGTCAAAAGTCAAACCACATATGGCATGTGTGAATGTTGTAAGAGCATGGATTTAGAGCTTGGAGGGTCCTGAGAGGTCATCTAAGTCAGTCTTCTCTTTTTACAGAGGACGTTGGGAATAAGTTAAGGGACTCATGTGTCCAGTGTTTGAGGAAGGACTCGAACCCAGGTATCTCTAACTCTTAAGTCTAGTTCTCTGTGTTTCCTCTCTATTAGGTCATACCAATCTTCCCAAGTTCCATGGTATTCTTCATATCTGATTTCTCATTGATAGCTTTTAATCTGAGAGGCACTGTGGTATCATGTACAGAAAGCAGGCCTTGAGTCAGAATGGTCTATCTCTGACACACTCTGCTACGTGACCCTGGACAAGTCACAGCTGTCTAAGACTTTAAGCCGCAGAGACGGTGCCACCCTACATTGGTAGAAGGAGTTTCCTTACCTGGGAGTTCCTTTTGCCAATTAAATCACAGGTCTTGTTCTTGACTGTTACTAATAACGTCTAATTTGTGCCAGGTCTTTGTTATCGCAAAAAAATGCTGGAAGTATTTTTGTGTATGGGGGACTTTTCTCTCTGTTGCTGGCTTCCTTGATGTCTGAGGTGAGATTTGAACTCAGGTCCAACATTCTGGGGACTGTGCCAACTCACTGCCTCCTTGATCTAAAGTTAGAAGGTACTTAGAGATTTAGGTCCAACCCTTTCATTATACAGAGGAGGAAATTGAAACAGAAAGGCTAAATAACAGCCATGGTAGTGTCCGTTAGAGTCTGAGGCTGGATTTGAACACTGGTCTCCCTCACTCTAAGTCAGGCACTTTATCATTCATGCTCATCATTGATCTGGTCAGAAAGGCCTGTTTGCATTTCCTTAGGCTCCACTTCAAAAGCTTTTTTGGAAACTGTCACCAACATCAGCAAGTCCTCTTTTTATTAGGAGCTGGACCCTTAAGTCATGTAGGAAATTGGACCTGGTTGGGTGTTTTCATTAGATAGGGCTCAGTCTCTTGTCAAAACTGAAGGATCTCCCCAGTGGGCAGCTCTTGTCTCCTTGTTCTGCTCTGCCCTAGGGCATAAGTCAAGATGCTGGGAAGATTAGACCCGAACCCTGAATAGTTCATTTTATTACTGAATGCATATATCATGGCGGGACTTTTGAGAAGCTTTAAAAAATGGAAAAAGCCCCTCTCCTTATTAGAACAGCAGCTTGGAGTCTTAGCTTGACTTTGATTTCCCCAGTGATGTTTTAGGATCTGTGGTTTTCCTTTGGGCATCATGCTTGTTTAGTTTGGCGTTGTTATATTTGTAATTGCCGCATTTTAATAATTGGCCAGTATTCTTGTCAGCAATTTGCAAGTCTATTTTCAATGGAATGCTTTGCCTTTCATTTCATAGTTCAGACTTGGGCTAAATCTCTGGATTAATACTAGGTCAACCAATAAGTCAAACCAACAGTGTGTACTCATGTGGTACATTGGTTCAAGGAGGCATCCCTAGATGAGGCAGATTAAGTATCTTCTGGTTTTTTTTTTTGTTTTTTTTTTTCATTTTTTTTTTTTTTAAAGCAATTGGGGTTAAGTCACTTGCTCAAGGTTACACGGCTAGTCATTTGATTTATGCGTGGGTGCTCATTTTCTGAGGCCGGATCTGATCTCGGGTCATCCAAACTCCGAGGCCGGCACTCTTACTCACTGCGCCACCTAGCCGCCCCTTTAGGGCAATTGGGGTTAAGTAACTTGCCCAAGGTGACACGGCTAGGTTTTTGTTTGTGCGGATTAAGTGTCGGAGGCCGGCTCCGAACTCAGGTCCTTCTGATTCCAGGGCCGGCGCTCTATTCACTGCGCCACCTAGCCGCCCCAGATTAAGTATCTTCTATACGAAGCTTTTCCTGATCCTCCAACTCCTAGTGCCCTCCCTCCCAAAATACCTTGTGTCTAAATACTTTGTGTGTATCTATCTATATACATATATTTATTTATTAGCTTCATATCTATTATATATATATTTATATAGTTGTCTCCACCATTAGGATGTACATTCACTTCGAATAGGGATTAATTCATTCTTTGTACCAGTCTGTTAGTCTCTGGCACATAGTGGACTTTTAATGAATACTTGTTGATTGAATGATGATCAGTGGCCTCTTAAATATTCATAGACATCTTGGGTCACTTTATATGTCACAGAAAATTCCTTTGGTGGCCAACTCTTTTTTCTGGAGATATATTTTCTTCCCTCCCCCTTTTTTAGTCTGAACTTGGGAGTTCATTTCTTCATTCATGCCAATCAACAGTCCTTTGTAACAGAGACTTAAAGGGATGCATGGGGAACTGTGAAGGATTTATGGGAGAGCGAGGATAAGAGGTGAGTAGAGTAAGAAGGCATGGATGGGGTTACAATCTGTACAGTTGACCTTGGTCTATTAATCAGTACTCTTTGAATCTTGTCATTTAATCTATAATAAATCCATATAGCTGGTATCTCTGTTGTTCACAAAGATAGATTAAGGGAAATAAACCAACATCATATCATAGATGTAGGAGTGGAAGGAACATCAGAAAAAATCCAGGTCAACTCCTTCATTTTACAGGGACTTTTTTGCCTTTCTTTGTGTCCCCAACAGCTTAGCCTGTTGGCTACCTATTGGTTGAGTGACTCTTAATTTCAAAGATCATGTGATTTGTTTACTCATATTTTCAGAGATTACCTATCCTTTTATTAAGGGTGTAGTGAAATAGGGGGGAAAAGCATACTGCCTGGCAAATAGTAGGTGCTTAATAAATGCTTGTTGACTTGGCTTGATTTGACTAGAAGTGTGATCACTGGAACCCCTAAGTCTTAACTCTGGTTCTCTTTCTACTAGATTATTTTAACTGTAGTCAGTCCTAAGGAGCACTGAGTTGGTAAGAGTTAGAATGGTCTTGGGGAAGTTAAATAAGGCTAGTCACCAAGATTCTTCCTTATTCTGCTGCTGCCTCCCTAAGATAAGGAAAGTTGTTTTCCTTTTGTGTGACCATAAACCATGTAAAGAGATAGATCAAGACTGTAATAGCCTGATGGAATTTGTTTTCCCAAGATATTATCAAATAGATTTTTTCTACATATTTCTGACTGTTTGCAAGTGGAGGATTTTTTTTTAAATAATCTGATTGATGGGGTGAAGGAAATGAAGTTGCAGTTTCTGTTTTAATGTTAAAACTGAGATTGGCAGCAAGCCAACCGTGAGCATGTGGCAATTTAAAATACGTGTACAAATCCACAGGTAGTGGTCTTACTTTCCATGAATGCTTAGATTGGGCGGGGAAGTGACCTCTCTAATATCTAAAGAAAATCATGCCTCCATTTTTACCTTGAAATACATTTTCCAAATCCTTAAGATCTTGGAGGGAGAGTTTAAATACACTGACATCCTTAAGAAATCATACACATCCAAGTTTCTTTGGCATTTATAAGACCCGAAGAAACTTTTACCTAATACAAGCTTGTGTATTTACAAAAATATCTTATGTATGGATAATCTACTTTTAATACTAAATTCTAAAAGCTATCCATACACATAAATTCATGATAAGGATTAAATTTGCCTTTAGATATCCAACTTTGAATAGTCTCAACCTAGGAAAAGAGCCAACCTCAGACCCTAAAGGTCTTCAGTTGGTCTTAAGGCTGGAACAAGAGACAGGCTTGACCTGGTGGATAGAGCACTGAACCTGGAGTCAGGAAAACCCGAGTTCGGATCTAGCCCCAGACATTGACTAGCTGTGATCCTAGGCAAGCGACTTAAATCTCTGCCTGCCTCAGTTTCCCCATATATAAAATGGGGATAATAGTACCCACTGCTCAGAGTTAAGAGGATAAAATGAAATAATATTTGTAAAGTGCTTTGCATATATTAAAGCAGTGTGGAAATGCTAGTTATTATCACTGCCACACAGAACTAATTGGGTTGTGTCTGGAGAGAGGAAAAAGAACTCTGACCTGCAGCCCTCTCTTCAGTCTGCTACCCCAAAGAGAAGAAAGACAGCGGTGTATGTATCTCCTTTGCTTATATCTTTATATGTGTGCTAAAAAGTTATGTTCTACACATTAAATATGATACATGCACACATATGTATGTGTATGTAATTATATCTCTATAACCATTTTATCTATCTGTCATCTATCCATCTATCCATCTATCTATCCATCTGTCTATCTATCTATCTATCTATCTATCCATCCATCCATCCATCCATCCATCTATCTATCCATCTATCCATCCATCCATCTATCTATCTATCTATCTATCTATCTATCTATCTATCTATCTATCTATCCATCCATCTATCTATCCATCTATCTATCTACCTATCTATCCATCTATCTATCTATCCATCTATCTATCTATCTATCTGTCTATCTATCTATCTATCTATCTATCTATCTATCCATCCATCCATCCATCCATCCATCCATCTATCTATCTATCTATCTATCTATCTATCTATCTATCTATCTATCTATCCATCCATCTATCTATCCATCTATCCATCTATCCATCTATCTATCTATCTGTCCATCCATCCATCCATCTATCTATCTATCTATCTATCTATCTATCTATCTATCTATCTCACATCCATTTTCCTTGGTTATGGTCTTCATGGTCTCTAGGATTGCACTCTAGTTCTCCTTGAGCTTTGGGGATGAAATTGCATATTCCTTTCCAGGACTGGTCACCCACATCTCCCAGGTAGACTGTCCATTTAGGCACATTGCCATTTGGGAGGCCCATTCTGCTATCCAAAGAGAACTCTTTGGTTCACTCGCTATGACACCAAGCCAATGACTTTTTCAGACTATTAAAGAAATTATCATCCTGGTCACCACTTAGCATGTAGATATCTGTCCCTGGTTCAACGTTGTCTACAAAAGATCGTTATGAACAAGTTATCCATAAAGGTTTTTAAGTAATTTCAATGATCTTATACTTTCCAATATTCCTTTAAATTTTAAGAGATTACCTACACTTTTAGTAAAAGTATAACAAAATGGGAAAAAAGGGATCTCTGGAGCAATTAGCCCATCCAGATGTCCTTTCAGCTTGTGTCCTAGAGGTCATGGTGCCTCAGGGCCTGTAGAGAGCATACTTGAAGTCACTGTGAGATGTAATTGGTCTTTAGATGTGTGGAATAGCTTGATCTTTGCAGCCTTTCTGAGGGTCAGCCTCTAGGGAGGGAAGCTAAAATATCTTCCAGAGTGATTCTTGGTCACATGTCAATGACTCACGTGAAACATGTTTTTATTAGTGATAAAAATTAAAATGATAATTGTTGGCATTCAGCAGAATGCACTGTGTCTCCTCTTTTCCTGTCCTTATTTCTTTCATTCCTTCAAAATTTATATTCTTTTTATTTTATTTTTCATCAATAGATTATATCTGAGAAGTAACTCTTTAAAATGGACAACTTTTTTCTGATTTTTAAGGACATGTAGGATTTATATGATTTATATAATTTATTCCCATTGGCAGTATGTGTAGGGATGTTTTATACCACTGAAATATTAGAGGTACATGCTGTTCTGCTATATATAACTTGATATGTATGTTTCCAAAAAGCATCACTCTATGCAAAATCAAGCAATAAAAACCACAGGGCTTATGGAAAAAAATCTGGGTAGGGGCACTACACTTAAAAACTCTGTAAGTGACAGAAAAAAAGACAGGAACCTAATTAAAAATGGCAGTACAGTTTTACACATGTCACGTGGTTAAGAAATACACACAGTTTTACGTATGTTATATGGTTAAGAAATATAAAAATACTACGATGGGTCTGGGTCTGAGGGTGGGTCTGTGGCTGGGTCTGAGGCCTTCGGCTGCTGCTTGGCCTGTGTCCTGGGATGCCCAAGCAAGTCGGGCAAGTAGATGGTGGGCAGGCTGACTTTGGGCAAGTCAACTCTGGGACCTTGGACCAGAGGCTATGGTGGATGGGAGTAGTGAAGACCAGTCCTCATCCCTCAGCTTTTACTGTACCAGAGGATAAACAATAAATATGTTCCCCTATTTGACTCTCAGGTAATGCATATGTTCCAGGAATGTTGTTTATAAATCAAATAATTTTCAATGGAAGAGGGACATGGACTATTTGAAGGAATCTGGTGGTAAAAATCCTCCTTCTGCAAAATGAAGAGCCCCTTTTGTGCAGTGAATAATAGACCAACTATTTAAGCATGTGATTTTTCATATATTGTTTCTTTTTAAAAATTTCTTGCATGACTTTAGTTTTTGATGCACAATTATTTCCTATTATAATTGAAAATGGCATCACTCTCACCCTTTCCACTGAACCTTCTCTTGTAACAAAAAAAAAATAGTTAAGCAAATGTAACTGGCAAAATGACTTCCCCTGGACAGTGTAGTCAGTGTTCCAGTCTTGTAGGATCTTGCCTCTTTGCTGTGGGGAGGCAAATGTCTTTCCTTGCCTGTTCTTGGAAACAGGATTTGTTCCTTGGATTAGTCATTGCAATTAATCTGAGGTTGAGTGCTTTTTAATGTTTTAGCCATCATTGTTTTGTTTTTGGTTCTGATTGCTTCATCTCTGTATCAGTTCATATAAATTTCCCATTGGATTCCCTATTATAAACAGGTACTTAGAGCTACAAAATTTAAGAACAATTGCTTTGTGGGGCCTGATAAGAATGGAGTCAGGCACACTGAGATGGGGCTTGGAGAAAGAAAAATAAATCTGAATGAGTTAATGGACAAAATGTTCCTCTTTGAACCACCTCATAAATAAAAAAAATTGGCTTGTATGTTTTGGAAATGCTTCTATTTCACCTTAACTTGATTTTTCAAAGGAAAGAACATTTTTCAGAGAAAGATTCGAGTTAAAATTTATGTTTATTTTCACAGGCAGTGGAAGAGCTGGGAAGAGGTGATTTCAAAGCCTCATCTGATTTTCAAAGGCAGCCTGTGACAGGAAGAACTGTAAGCCAAGCTGACCGGGGAAGACTCTGGGTTTCACCAGAAGTCCAAAATGGCGTCTCAATGGATGGTCACCATGTTGGGGTTGATGAGTTGGTGTTTGGCAACAGCAGGTATGTCAGGTTGGCCCATGTAACTCCCACGTTTGTTGTCTTCTTTTGAAAACATATACCCAGATCATTCATTTCAACTAACCTGCTGTGTGTGAGGCATTGTATTAGGAGTGGGGCATTCAAAGACAAAAAAAGAGACAGTTTGGTCTTCTGGGAGTTTACCTACCACTAGAAGACCTTAAGTAAGCCAGGGTTTCTGCCCCTATGTGGGGAAGACCAAGTGCTGGTGTTAGCAACCTGGAAATATAGACTGAGGGAGGATAGAGATTGCAGGAACCAGGCAGATTAGGGAAATAGCAGTAATCAGAGATTGGATGAGCAGAATATCCATTGGTTAAGCTATCTTATTGAAGAGCTATTTTAAGATATCTTGCTAAAAAAAAGATATCTTGCTGAGAGTAAATAGGAATAAGCATCTTTTTTTGAATTCTGTTGTGTGTTGGTGAGCTGCCCACTCTCTTCTATGTTACCATCTGTGGGCAGTTTCCTTTGTGGGAGGGAGACAATGGCCTCTGGAAGCAATGGACCTGGCTTTAAATCCCCCCTCCTTTGTTTATTACAGCTATGGCTTAAGGGCAGCTAGTGCTGGGCCTTCCTAGATTGTCTGCCCCATGAAGGCAGGGACTGTTCCTTATCTGAATTTAGCCATTTCCCCAGGGAAATTTTCCCTCTAGTACAATGCTATGCACACAGTCCCTTAATAAGTAAGCATCACATTTATACAGCACTTTATAAAACATTTGAAGTAGGTTGCTCCAGGATTATCCCTCACCTGTAAAGGTGGAAAAACTAGAGCTCAGTTTTCCAGAACAACCCACCAGGCCACACAATTTAGTGTTGGTTTTGAATCCAGATTTCCTGATCCCAGGGTCAACAGTCTTCACTCTGTCAGGCTGCCTCACTGAGTCAGAAAGTAGTAGGCTAGGGAGCATAGCTCAGTGGAAAATGGTGGCTGTTTTCTGATGAAAAATACCAGATCTTATTTTACTGAATAAGCAGTAGCTTCTGGACTTATTACTATCCTTTTGTTTTTTTTAATGGTTGACTCACATCGCAACAGATTACAGAAAAAAAATAAATCAATTGGATGGACAATGGTGGTTTTGGGGAGTGTAAAGCCATACTTTTTGGGCATTTGATTATTGATCAGTTTGACTGATGCCTTTTTTTCCTCCCTGTCTCAAGTATTGCATTCAGCTCTGGACATCCCATTTTAGGGAGGATGTTGGTAAGCCGAAGCATATCCAGAGGATGGCGGCCAGGAATGGTCATGGAAACAAAGGTTTAGAGCTAGAAGAGAACCTTAGGGAACATTGAATTCAGTCTTCTAATTTTACAGATGAGGAAACTGAGCCACAGAGAGTTTAAGTGACTAACTCATGGTCACACAGCTAGTTAGAATTTGGAATCCAGTGCTTCCTAACTACCATCCCTGCCTCTTTCACACTCTTCTCAGTTGGGGCCAAATGGCAGAAGGTCTTCAATGCTGACTTAAAAGAACCTGGATTTGGTGTAGCCAGTGGGAGCCATTAAAGATCCTTGCCCACAGGGGCTGGCATGAATGCCTTGGAGGTACCAGAAATCATAGTTTTCTTTGTTGACACCCCCCCTCCCTGTAATCAACTTGAGCTCAGCTGGTTAAACACCGGTTTTGTTTTCTTTTTGAAGATTAAGCCATAAGGAAAATATACTAGGGCCCAGTTCACCCCTTTTGATAGGTTTGGGGAGTTATTTACATTAGCCTTCCTCTGAAGCGGGTGGGTCTTAGGCACAATGGAATGTAGTATTCCGGGGGCCCTTGGGGAGGTGAGGCTTGGGATCAGAGCTGCAGCGGGCAGGGCCTAGTCCCAAGAAGACTGCCTGGCTTGTTCCTGCCCTGTGGCCTTGCTGCCCAGGGTAGCAGGCCAAGCATTTCCTTTGGAGCCTGTGGTGAGGGACGAGCAAGGCAGGGGGCAGCACGCCCCCTCTGAGGCTGGTCACGGCTTTATTTTTATTAAGCTTTTCTTCACCTGCCCCTCATCCTTGATGCCTTGAAGAGCATTCCGGGAAGGGAGAGGAGGAGTGGGGAGGAATGGCATGACTTCAAGAGTCTTGAATTTTCAAGAGTGCCTCTGGGGTGGGAAAATACTCCCCTGGCCCCACTGACTGACACCCTCCACTCCATCCCCTAATCTTTACAAGGTGGCTTGGATGGAGAGCTGAAAGAAGGTGCTTGAGGCTGCAGGCCTTGCAGTACAGCGAACCCTGGTCTGGATCTCTGATTTGGGAGCTGCACTCAGCTCAGTGTTGGAGGCAGAGTTCTTAACCTGGGGTCCATGAACTTGTTATGTGTACATGTGTATGTTTATATGTGTGTGCATGTATGTGTAGGTGTACATAGGTATATATGTATGTGTGTATGTGTACATGCATGTACAGGTGTATGTTTGTGCATATTTATATAAGTGTATATATTTCAACACAACTCATTTCCATTTTAATCCCATATATTTTGTTTTAGGCTTTTAAAAGCATTGCTTTGAAATGGGGTCCATGGATTTCAACAGAAAAAATGGTTGAGACCCCCATTTTATAGACAGGCCCACAGCGTGGAGAGGCTAAGTGATTTGCCTAGGGAGCAACTACAGGATCTCGCAGCCAGTCTGTGTCAGAGGCAGGGTTCGGCCCAGGCCTCTGATTGAATGCTGTCCGGCCTTCTAGCCACTGTGCCAAGCATTAACCTTCAAAACAAAGATCTAATTTTTAAAAATAGATTTTTATTGATGTCTTTCTTATACATTCTAGAAAATCCCAACTAATTAATGCTGCACAGCTTGTTTCTGAAGTAGTTATCTTTAAAAAAAGTGTGCCATACACATGTATACACACACACACACACACACACACACACAATTTCCTGCTGCTTCTGAAGCCTGCCAGAGTTAATTAGGATTCAGTTTCCAATAACAGGAAAAAGACGCACACAGGAAGAATTCAGGGAAATCAGTTGAGATCGAAAGCCTGGAAGCACCAGCTGTTGGTTGCTGTGCCAGGGTCAAAGATGTCTGGGATGAACACTGCAACCAAAGATGCCAGCATTCCCCCTGGCGCAAAGGTTACTCCCCTCGTCCCACTGTCTCATTTCGGTGCCCAGATGCATCCTTTTGGGTGTCTGCCCATACCCTGAGTGCACGTGGGTTGAGTAAACATATTGCTTTTCATTACTGGTGGAGGTACCTAGAATTCCAGGTAGGAGATCTAATGGGGGTAGAGAAGGGAAGACAGGAATTTCTTTCAGTCAAACACATACTCAAGCCAGAAGGTCACTGGCTTCTTTGTTTCTGACTTTGGTGCCAACTCCCCAGGGCTGGGGGTTTTAAATGGCCAGTCAGAGACCTTGGCTTTCTGGTGTCCTGAATTAAAACTCATTAAGTAAAATGGAGCTTGAACCAATACCTTGTATAGACTTCCAGAATTCAGCTACTGCTGGGCTATCCACAGGAGAGAGATGGAATTTTGTTTTGAGGTCACTGTCCCTCTCCACCCTAAGCCCCAGATTTCTGCTTTAGGTTTCTGGAGCTGCCTGCCACACAGGCAGCTGAATGACTCCCAGTGTCCTCACTGGGAATAGTTTTATAGGCACACAAAAGCACAACTATGGTCACTAAGGGATTTCTTTAATCTTACCTCTGGGTGAGGGGTTGGTCTTTTATTTTAAATCTGACTGCTTTGATTTTTTAATCTCTCCTTTGGAAGATTTGGTGAGTTCTCTCTTCTTTGCCCATTTAAAATCCTAGCTAGCTCAACCCCCCATGGCTCTTCCTTGAATACCCAGGTCCAGATGGATTTCATGAATAGATAAGGGTGTTGGAATCAGGAATACCTGGGTTAAATCCCATTTCTTTTAGTTTATTTTTTTCAATTACATGTACAATTTTTTTTAACATATAAAATTTTTTTGAGTTCTAAATTCTTTCTCCCTCCCTCTCTTTCCCCCCTTGAGAAGGCAGTTTGATATAGATTATACATATGAAGTCATGCAAAATGTTTTTCCTTATTAGCTATGTTGCAAAAGAAAATAGACCAAAACCAAAACAAAACCAAGAGAAATAAAAGAAAAAAAATTCTGCTTTGATCTGAATTCAGACTCCATCAGTTCTTCCTTTGGAGGTGGGGAGCATTTTTCATCATAAATCATTTGGAATTGAATTGGATCATTTTATTACTGAGATAAGTTGTCATTCACAGTTGACCACAGTATTGCTGTTACTGTGTACAATGATCTGGTTTTGCTTACTCCACTTTGCATCAGTTCATATAAGTCTTCTCAGGAGCTCATCATTTTTTTTTTTCTGTTTGCTTTTTGGAGGGCAACTGGGACTTGCCCAAGATCACATGACTAGTTTTTGTGTTAAGATCTGGGCAACTGGGACTTGCCCAAGATCACATGACTAGTTTTGTGTCTGAGGCCAGATTTGAACTCAGTTCCTCCTGACTCCAGGGCTGGTGCTCTATTCACTACTCTACCTAGCCACCCCTCGTCATTTCTTATAACATAATAGTGTTTGACCACAGTGGTATGCCACAATTTGTTCAGTCATTCCCCAGTTGATGGGCATCCCCTCAATCCAATACTTCAACTTCTTCCTAACTGTGAGATCCTCAGTAGGTCTCTGAGCCTCAGTTTCCTCATCTATAAAATGAATAATAACACCTGTGGTCGTCTCTCATGGATTGTAATGTAGCTTTAAGAACATGATCTAAATGGCATTTATTAAGCACCTGCTGTGTGCCAGGCAATGTGTTAAGTCCTGAAGATACAAAGACAAAATGAGTCCCCAGTGGAAAGAAAGTTAATTAACAACAACACAAACAACAATAAATAATAGTTCCAGGGTCACTTTCTATGTGAAGGCTTTCCAGATTTCCAAGTTGTAATGCCCCTCCCCCCTTCCCTGACTATTTGGTATTTATCTTCTTTATAGGATAGCTAGGTGGATAGAGCACCAACTCTGAAGTCAGAGGAACCTGAGTTCAAATCTGGCCTCAGATATTTACTAGCAGAGTGGCCCTGCAGAAGTCACTGAACCTTGTTTGCCTCAGTTTCCTCATCTGCAAAATGAGCTGGAGAGAAAACGGCAAACCACTCCAGTATCTCTGCCAAGAAAACCTCAAAGAGGGCCATGAAGAGTCAAACGTGATGAAACAACAACAATCTTCTTTATGTTCTGTATATAATTATATACATATAGGTATTTACTAAGTGTATATAGATTTGCATATACTCTGTATATATGCATGCACACACAAACACACGTATGTCAGTGCACATGTATATAAGTGCACAGATACAACCCATATACACATGTGCTCATATACCTGTGCATGTAATAAGATAGATCAGTAATAAGACGTGCATATGTAATGCCCTCACATATTTGTGCATATATGAACTCATGCACACGTATACACATGTGTATTCCTAAGCACCCAAACATGAATTCAGTGCTAGCATGCATCTGCTGTAAACACATGACATACCCAGAGGTGTAGCATACATGAAAACATAGATATGTACATGTATGTAACACGCACACGGATACACACAGTACAATGTATGGACATACACATGGTTATATGTACGTATACATATGTACCACACACAGATACAGGTGAAGACAAACCCACACACATATACATGTATACATAGATATTCACACATAATATACAATGCATACACATGTGAATACACACATGTACATAAGTGTAAGATACACATTATATATACAACATAATGTGTATATTATACATTACATGATGTTTGCATGTGTATGTATATACCCGCATCATAACACACACACACACACACCATGGAGTTCTGAAAGGTGTTGGGGATATCCTGTATGTTATTGTCTCTCCTGCTGTAATGTAAGTAACTTGAGAGAAGAGAGGGTTACTTTCTTTATGCCTGGCACATAGTAGGTCCCTTAATAAAGGCTTGTTGATTGATGGGTTGATAGATTTCTTGAAGGTTTGCAGAGTAGGAGGGGAGGGGAAAGAAAGAGAACATAAGGGAATGGGGGACAGAAAGGTGAGGGCTGAAATCCTGAGCTTTCTTGTCCTTTTCAGACTTAGGGGTTTGAGAAATCACTTAATGATTTCGAAGCCTACTTTTCGCCTTTATGTTTAATTGTTTTCCCAACTAGCATTTTCCTGGTGACTGGATTCCTGATCAAGTTAGGGCTGGGTACTGGGGGGCCCCCGGAATCTTAAGGAGCATAAAGGGCAAGGCTCTGGGCAGCTCGCCCACAGCAACCCTCAAGTGTTCTAGGCCACATTCCAGCCCCAGAATATCAGTCAGCAGTGACAGGGAGGAGAGGGCTGATGGGTATTTTCTCTCTCCTCCCCAGATGCACATGACCTGCTGCGTTTTCTATTTTGTCAAAACATTTCCTGCAACTATATTCGGGAAAGATTTCTCCAGATAGGAAATCGCCACTTAGAAATGCAATATTCACACTCCCCTTCCCCCACTCACCCTTTTTCTTTTTCTGAGAGCCCTTTAAAAAGCAGGTCAAATTAATGGAATTTGATGTAGATATGCTTAGGTGAATTCTTCTCAGAAGAGTAAGAGCAGTATTTCTTAGGAGTAGGCAGTAAGGTACCCCTGGGGACTGAACTCTAACTCTAACTCTCTCTGTCTCTGTCTCTCTCTGCCTCTCTGTCTCTGTCTCTCTCTGTCTCTCTCCATCTCTCCCTCTCTCCCTCTCCCCCCCGTCTCTCTCTGTCTCTGTCTCTCTCTGTCTCTCTGTCTCTCTCTCCTTTTTCCTCCTCCTCCTGCTTCTTCTTCCTCTCTCTCCCTCCCTCGCTCTCCCCCTCTCCCCTCTCTCCTTATCCTTCTAAACCTTGAAAATCATAACTGAAAAAACCTCAAAAGTAAGTCAAATCAACCAACATTCATTAAGACCTATCGTGCTACTTATTGGGAAAATCCATAATGTGATTGCCCTTCCAGGGAATTGTGGCTGTGAACTATTTCAGTGTTGCTTGTTTAGCTGTTTATAAGCTCCTGTGAAACTTTCACATCTTCTGCATTGTCTATGGAGAGAATATGAGCAGCCCTCTATCTAGTATGTATTTTTTAAATGGAGGGTTGGTAAGAAAGTTTAGTATCCTGTTATCCACATTGAAGGAAGCACAGACATGAGCTATGTGTAAGCTATATTTGAAGATTCCTCTTCTTTTTTTTCCCAATTATTTTATTTTACTAAAGATTTCTTAGTCACATAAAAAAAAGACCCACGATGTGCCAAGTGCTAGAGATACAAATACAGGCAAAAGACAGCTCCTGCCCTCAAGGAGCTCAGAGTCTAATGAGGAGCCAACATGCAAACAAAAACATATAAACAAGTTATAGACAGGATAAGATGGGGATAAAGTAGAACAAAGGACTGACGATATAACAACACAAAGCAGTACAGTGCAATGCAATACAACACAACACAATATAGTGCAGTACACATGTACTAAGTACCAACTTTGTGCCACGGTGTGCTGAGTGCTGGAGATACACTTCGGTCCTTATCCTCAAGAGGCTTACAGTCCTAGCGCTATGCACATGAAAAATGTCTGAACATAAATAAATAGTTGTAAGGAAAAAAAGTCTACCCTCCTCCACTTGAAGCTCTCTGTTTTCTTTTCTGGTGTCCTCACATGCCTGCATAACTTAGCCCACAAAAATAGCAGATAGGACAGAGAAATCTGGAATAACACCTTATTTCCTCTCCTGCCTGCCTGCCCCTGGCTCTGACCAGCTTGGGACGGATGGAGCATCAGCTTTGGAAAATAACAGCGTCCTGCTCTGATGTTTTTGCTGGAGATGTTATTGTATGGCCATGGCTCTGGTCTGTGATAATCTTTTCCATTGGAACACGTCTGCTGGTGCCAACATTGTTGTTTGATTGCTAAAAGGTTGGGTTACACATGCTGTGTGTGGAAGCCAGGGGACCCAGGCCTTCTGTGTCTTCCCAAAATGTCCTTTTGAGTTAAAATCAGAAGGTGGGGAAATTAGAAAAAATATCTCCTTTTTATTAGAAGAATTAATCAGTTTGGGAATAATGGCCATTTTTAGATGAAAACCTTATGCTCCAAAGTTTCCGATTTAGTTTTTGTGGTAGTTTAGTCATTAGCATTATTTCTAAGCAAGATAAAATACTATCTTTTCAAGCTAACCAGGCCTGTCTCTTTAAAAAAAACCCAACAACTTATCTAATATGAAGAGATCCTCTGTCACTAAGAAACTCTCAGATTCTAGGATTTTGGAGGCAGTGCAAAGTGGAAAAAAAGGCTTCCTCTCAGATGCAGTATGTGTCCTCTGAGCCAGTGACGAGGAAGGATGCTTGACAGTGACAGGACTTGGGGAATTAAAGACTGAGGATTTTGTGACTCTTTTATCTGCTTTTTCTTGGAATAAAGGGGCCCAGTTCAGTTCAGCAGAGGCCTTGTAGTCCTTACAGGTGAGCATACCAAGACTTAGAGATATTGAATGACCTATCCAAGATCCCACAGGGAGCAAAGACCAGAGTATTTGAACCCCAAACCTCAGACTCCAGATTCACGTTTCATGACTGTATCTCACTTCCTCTTGCCAGGGATCCTAATTTCTCTGGCACACAGTACTGTGACCTACCACAAAAGAAGACTTAACTGTGCAGAGCCAGGAAGGGCTGTGCATTCTCCTTTTTAAGATTTTCAAAGCAAATCCCTAAGTTGCTGTCAATCTAACTGATTCATGTTTTCTTAAGTGGCCTCCCTGATTCCCCTTAGAAGTGCAAATTTAGGGTTAAAGAATCGTAGTCCAGTTCCCCCATTTTTATAGACGAGGAAACTGAGGCCCACAGAGGCTAATCAACTTTCCTGAATTCACAGGAATAACAGGTGGGAAAACTGTGATAAACTCTCATAGAATGTTATTTTTGATGGAGTTTAGTGTAGAGGCCAGAACATTAGACCTGGAGTCAGGAAGACCTAATTTCAGATTCTTCCTTTGACCCTTCCTAGCTGTGTGATCCTAGGGAAGTCACTTAACCTTCTAAGCCTCAGTTTCTCATCTCTAAAGTGGATAAAAATAATAACACCCACCTCCCAGGGTTGCTCTGAGCATGGATGTAAAGTGTTTTGCCAGTCTTAAAGCTTGAATTATTATTATTGTCATTACTGACACATGCACTCACTAATTTGTATCTTATTAATTTGTGAAAATGTCTCATGCCCCTTACTGTATTGTAAGCTGCTGTATCTCTGCCAGTAGCATGGTGCCCTGAAGTATGAACCCAATGGATGCTTTGAATGGAATTTCTTGGAACCTTTATCTTTCCTCAGTCATGGTGAAGTGTTAAAGGGCAGCTAGGTGGTACCATGGCATACAGAGTGCCAGGCCTGGAATCAGGAAGATTTGAGTTCAAAGCCAGCCTCAGACACTTCCTAGCTGTGTGACCCTGGGCAAGTCACTTAACCCTGTTTACCTCAGTTTCTGTAAAATGAGCTGGCAAACCTCTCCAGTATCTTTGCCAAGAAAACCCCAAAATGGGGTTATTAGAGTTTGGAACGACTCAACAACAAAATTAGCGGGTGAACCGATCCCATTTCTGTAGCTCTATGAGAGCATCCAAAACCCTTACCTCCTGACAACCCTTTGAGGTAACTGGTGCTAGTCTGCCTGCAGACCTGAAGATCTGAAGCCCACTTACAGATCTGAAAACAGATCTTTAATGGCTGGGGAACTTTGCCTGTATTCACACAGGTATTAAGTGTCTGAGCTGGGCTCTGGTCTGAATCCAGGGCTCCAGACTCCAAGACAAGCTCCCTTTCCACCCCACTGCACTGCACGGTCCTGGATAGATTTCTTGGCCCATGACCCAGAGCTGGGTGTTCATTCCCTTCTGTGGCAGTCTGACCATCTTTTAGGGTTGCAACCACACCTTTCATATTTATTCATTAAAGTCTTCATTTGCAGGAGAAACTCAGTTGTGCTCATCTGCCCAGGAGATGGGCTTCTGAGGTCCCATGGAGAACAATTTTTAGGAGCCACGTCATGTTCTGATTTGCTTTCTAACCTAAAAAGGGAGTTTTCTACATCAGTTCAGCAAATTTATATGTCTGAGTTCCCATTCTGTCTGGGCAGTGAGGACGTCATCATGGAGTCTGGAGGCTTGGGTCTGAGTGTTCCTAATGGGGTGATGATGACCATCTTTCTTCTGAACCTCAGTCTTCTCATCTTTAAAATAGATATCTGTGTATATGTCTAATACCTGCCACGCAGGATGGTTGTGAGGAAAACACTTTGTAAACCTTAAAGAGTTAAATCCTGACTCTTCATGGCTGCTGTCTTCAGGGTGCTTACAATCTAATCTACCAAGAAAACTCATGATGAATATGCTATAAAGACAATAGGCACATTTGATTTTCTTCTCTGCAAATTTATATTTTTAGATGTGTTTGCCAATGCCAAAGGAGGGGGTAGATCCATAGAAGGAAGGATTAAAGCAAAAAAAATGTTCCTCAAACTTATGGAGGAAAAAAAAAACTTCTAACAATGTGAGTTGTCCAGAAATGGAATGGTCCATCTTGAGTTGTGATGGTTTTCTTCTTCCTCGGGGTCTTCAAGCAGGAGTTGGTCTTGCTGGGTTTGCCACAGCTGGGATTCTTTTCAGGTAGGGGTTAGAGGAGGTGACGGCTGAGATCACGTCCAGCTCTGAGATTGAGCAATTCTGTGAATAACAACAGCCAACATTTATATGGCGTCCTAAGGTTGGCAAAGCACTTTATGTTTGTTTTATCTCATTTGATCTTCACAACAACCCTGGGAGGTGGGGGCTCTTATTATTATCCCCATTATAGAGATGAACAGTCTGAGGCCAACAGAAGTGTCTGAGGCTGGATTTAAATTTAGATCTTGCAGGACTCTCAAGTTCCTCTCTCTCTCTCTCTCTCTCTCTCTCTCTCTCTCTCTCTCTCTCTCTCTCTCTCTCTTTCTCTCTCTCTCCCTCTCCCTCTCTCTCTCTCTCTCCCTCTCTCTGTCTCCCTCTCTCTCCCTCTCTCTTTCTCCCTCTGTGTGTGTCTCTTTCTGTATCTCTCTCTGTCTCTCTGTCTCTGTCTTTCCTCTCTCTGTCTCTCTGTCTCTGTCTCTCTTTCTCTCTGCCTCTCTCTTTCTGTCTCTCTCTCTGTCTCTCTTTCTGTCTCTCTGTCTCTGTCTCTCTTTCTGTCTCCCTCTCTCTGACTCTCTCTTTCTCTCTCTCTGTCTCCCTCTCTCTGTCTCTGTCTCTGTCTCTCTCTCTCTCTCTCTGTCTCTCTCTGTGTCTCTCTCTGTCTCTCTGTCTCTGTCTCTGTCTCTCTCTGTCTCTCTGTCTCTCTCTCTCTCTGTCTCTCTGTCTCTCTCTCTTTCTACTGGGCTACCAAGTTAGTTGCCTGTGAATTTTCACATTTCACATTTCTTGTTACTGTGGATCTTGAGGATCTCAATATTGGTGTCAGGATCCTCTGGTTAGAACTTTATTTAAAGAAAAATATAGGAAATCACATCATCAAACTTGATCTTTTCCAGTCTAAACTAATCCGATGCAACAAGCATTTATTAAATGCCTACTGCATGCTGCACCAGGTGCTAGGCATTGGGGATACACAGATAAAATGAGGTACAATCTATACTCTTAAGGAACTTGTCTCCTACCGAGGGTGATAGAATACACCATACAAATTGTCTCCCATTTTCACTAGGCTCGTAGTTGGGCATCTAATAGAAGAGTGGGTTAAAAAAAAGAACCGTAATTCTGAGCCTCCAAACATCTCCTGGGAGGGAGCCCAGCCACTTCCCCTTTGGAAATCTGCTTTAAAATTAGTTGTCTTTGAAACAGCTGCCTCTCAGTTCTCCTAGTACCCACAATTTAATCCATGTGCTAAAGAGGAAATCTGCTTTTCTTGTTTATTGTCTGAGGGAGTGGGTGACACAGGATGCATTTAGCTCTCCTGTTATAAGACACCTGCCACACTTTATGAGGTTAAAGTAGAAAATGAAACTTCGCCACACACCTGCAGATACACTTAAAACTCGGTTGATGCCTGCTTGGCATGGTAATTTTATTTCTCTATTTTATAATAAAGGAAAATGGCATCTTTTCTTCTCTTATTTTCCCTGATTCAGTTGACTGAGAATTTCATCATTTCTGAGGAACAACCTGGAAGAAATTTGGTTCAATTCCACTGAGTGCCTACTGTGTGGCAGGGCAGGGTGCTAGATGTTGAGAATGCAAAGTTAAAACAGAACAGTGCCTGCCCTCAAGGAATTTATAGTCTACTGGGAAGTTATAGCAGATATACATGTAAGTAAATACAATTTATAGACACAGTGGTACAAAGTCATTTCAAGAGGCAAAAAAAGCTCAGATGAGGAGTGAAGGAAGCTAGGAATTCTGGGAGGTCAGTCTGAAATGAGAGGGCATTCCAGACAGAGGAGGTGGTATGTATGGGGAGGAGGCTGCATGCTGTGTGAAGGGGGTTCACAATGAGACTGGAAAGGCAAAAACAAGAGGCACTTATTAATTGCTTACTGTATGCCAGGCTCTTACAAAGTCCTGAGGATACAAAGAAGGGCAAAAGACAGTTCCTGCCCTTGGGGAGCTTACATTCTAACAGGAGAAATGATATACAAACAAGCTATAGACAAGGTAGATGGGAGATAATCAGCAGAGTGAAGGCACTGGAGTCCAGAGGGATGGGGAAGGCTTCCTGGAGGAGGTGGGCTTGAAGGAAGCCGGGAGGCTGATGGGAGGAGAGTGAGAGTTCTTGGTATGGAGTCAGGGGATAGAGTGTTGTGTGTGAGGTAGTTGGGATACAGATTTTGGAGGACTTAAAATGTCAGACAAGATCATTCAAGGGGATTTACTCACCTTCTAGACAAAGGGACTCCACCACAGTGTCCAGTACCATGGACTGTACGTGGGCACCATGACACCCATCAGCCTGCTTCCCTTCTCCTAGGGGAACCAGCTTTGGGTCCAGCCTTCCCATTTTATAGATGAGCAGACTGAGTGTCAGAGAGTGACTGGTTCTGTGTTCATGCAGATAGCAGAACCAGAATTTGAACTCAGGCTTTCTGACTCCAACTCTAACCCACTTTCTTCTGTACCATGCTGCCCCCCATTCTCCAGACTGAATCCAGTGCTCCCAAAGATATCCCGAAAGCCAAATCCAATGACTTTTTCAGTCAGGTCAGGAGAGGAGTGGGAGGGTAAGTGCTTAGGGCATGAACCCAGGAGTAGAGAGGATATAGGAAAAAAGGAGAGGAAGGGAATGGACCTGAGTAGGTGGTGCAGTGGGTACACTACCCAGAGTCAGGAAGACTTGAGTTCGAATCCAGCCTTAGATACTTACTAGTTGTGTGACCCTGGGCAAGTCACTTTACCCTGTTTGCCTCAGTTTCTTCATCTATAAAATGGCAAACCACTGCCAAGTAAACCCCAAATGGGGTCATGAAGAGTCTGAACTGTCTGAAGGACAGAAATGGATAAAGCTCAAGCAGACTGAACAAGGGGGAGCAACAAACAATCCATGAGATTGTTTCATTCTTTGCAGTTGCATCTCCAGGGCCTTGGGGGTGCCAGGCACATAGTAGGTGCTTAATAGATGCTTGTCAGTTGAGAAGAGGGAGGTGGTTATGACCACAGCCCTCCACATTCCATTCCCCGGCTCTTTCCACATCTCCCTGTTCTCTCTCCATTACTCAGCTGTAGTTTCCTTAACATTCCCCGTTACACCCTAATCTGTTCATGTGCTATGCAGAGGGCTGGACCAAGAGTCGGGAAGACCTGAATTCAGATCCAGCTTCAGACAGTTACTACGGCTGTATTACCCTGAAAAAGTCCCTCACCTTCTGCATTTCTCAGTTTCTTCAACTGCAAAATGGAGGTACTAGCAGCACCTAAGTACTAGCAGCGTCGAAGTATCACACAGGATGTCTGTAAAGCACATAGTAGGTGCTATATAAATGCTTATTCCCTGTTTTGTATCCTCGTCCAGATCCTAGTCTAGGCCTTTAAAAAAAATTAACTCTTTAAGAGAAGACTCACTTTCCCAAGATGCTGTTGTTTAGCTGTTTTCAGTCACGTCTGACTCCTTGTGACCCCATTAGGGGTTTTCTTGGCAAAGATACCAGAGTGGTTTACCCATTTCCTTCTGTAGCTCATTTTACAGATGAGGAAACTGAGGCAAGCAAGGTGAAGTGACTTGTCCAGGGTCACAGAACTAGGAAGTGTCTGAGATCCTAAGTTGCAGATTTTGCTTATTACAAGCATCCGGAGTAAGTTACCAGGATGTGGGATGGTTGAGTATTAAGGTGGATTTCCCTTTGCTTCTGTCTCCTTAGACCTCCCTCATACCTGCACATCTGAGGACCAGGAATGGCACCGATGTCATTTCCCTCTGCTCTGGCTCCGCAGTCCCTGGAGGGCAGGGGAGGAGGTGGTCATTTTATTTTTGAGATAAAAATAGGAAAGGGTAGAGAAATACCCAAGGGTTTTTACTTCTTGCCTCTTGCCAGTCTTTTTTTCCCTCTCTGAGGTGCCACACTCCCCCCTCCACCCCATTTGTTTATGTTTCTACCCATACATGTAAACTGTTGAATTCTGGCTAGTGTGAGATAACTAAAAGACATTACCGTATTTCTCGTGCGACAGATTTTGGGAGGGGAAAATGGTAAATTATGCAGGATGTTTCGGTGGGGGCGAGAGGGAAGCTAGGGGGTGAGATTTATTTTAAGATTTGTTTTTCTAAACTATGTATTTTAAACTAATTTTTGTATGTGTGTGTGTAAGTGTGTCTAGTCATCATAACAAAACTTTTTTTTAAGTACCAAGTTTCCAAAGTTTTTCCCCTCAACAGGGAGAAACAAAGTATTTTCACTATCCCAGGCAACTCTTTCTGAATCTAAATTACAGAGTTTTTTGGACCTGAAGAAGTAAAATCATGGGGTAAGGGGTGGGCTAAAAACAGCCTCAGAAAACTTTCTGATTTTCTACTCTGACGGAATTGCCTGGCATAAAGGATTTGGGACACATCAGCCTGGCATCATTTTCATTCCCAGCTTTGCCCTGGTGGGGGTGTCCTCATTCCCGGTCAGGCCTCAGACTTGCACTCTAGAAGTACCCTGGGAACCAATTTTCTGTGTTTTGTCATTTAATTAGCCCTATCAAAGGGTTCCTGGCAAGAGTTCATTAATGATACTGGTGGAGTCAAAAGCACTAATTAATGGTTTCAGATCATTTGCAGCACTCAGGTCGAAAATACTAATGTTTATTGGGCAAAGTTGGCAGAGAAAACACTGAGAGATTAGGCTGCATGTTAACTGGCTCAGTTGCTTTTTTGGACCTGGGCCAGTAAAGGAGATATTTTTCTTTCAGGGCATAGGTCATACTGTTTTGTTATTTCCTGGTACACTCTTCTGGATTTCCCTGTTTGATCAAATTCACAAGACCCCTTCACACAGAAGAGCCAGGATACAATTGTTGGGGAACCTTTGTTGACATTTTGTTTGGCCAGAGAAGCCTCAGACTGGTTTCTTACCTACATAAATACTTCCCATGGGCCTGTACTTAGGGGCACTGTTATCTAGAACTCCAGTCTCTTGTGAAGCCATTCCATTTCTAAGTGTTTAAAGACTTGAAGAAATATGAAGTTTGGGGGTCTGGGTTTTCTCCCTTATCCCTTAAAAAAACCCCAACCATGAACCTGCTTCCAATTTTCTTCCAGTTCTCTGTCAGCAAAGGGTGTACTTCCTAAGTGCCTTACACATCACAACCTGGAAAGAATCCAACTCTTGAAATCTGGCGAAATTCCTCTTGAATTTAACTTTGATGAATCACGTGGGGCCTGGAAGTTTTGCTAACAGAGAGACCTGCTGGCTTTGGGGTTCAGCAGCGAAACAGGGGGAGGCTTTACTGGCTGTGTAGCATGTCTCAGACTTATCTTAGAGCCAATTAAATGTGTTATGTAAGATAGCTCTTTTTCCTTAGCATATGGCTGTCTTTGCAAGCATTCCTCACCAAATCTTCATGGTCCAGCCCCGTCTCCTGCTGACGTTTTTGCCCCTCTTCCCTTGTCCATCTGTGCTGAGCAGGCTTGGGAGTAAGGCCTCACTTACGAAACCCAGACCAAATCTCACTTTATTGACGTGATTCAGGAGAAAAGAATTCTAATGGCACGTCAGAGTACTCCAAGGCACTATTTGACAGCATTGTCCAATCTTTCTGAGCTCAGGGAAGGAAGGGCCAGCAGAATCTGCTGCCGTTTCTGTTTGTTTCTATGCTAGGAATTTTCTGAAGAAGGCTTCCACTAAAAAAACCTCACTGGGTATGTGCCAGGGGAGGAATGCAGTTGTCCCAGGGCTGCAGCCTCCCTCTGGGTTCACTATTTGGGAGGCTGGAGGATGGCCTGCTGCTTGCTGCCATCCCTTCCCCGAAAGCTCTGTTATAGTGGCTTTACTTTAACTGCCTTTGTTAGTTCATATACCCAGGCCACTCCATGGAGGGCCTAGAAGCATAGATATCTCTGTAATAAGTAGCCAGGGACTTCTAGAATTCATCTGCTCCATCCCCCTACTTCTAGGCAATGACGGTGGTCCTTGTAAGGGTAGAAGAGACGCTCATCCAAAGTCATGCAACTAGAAAAATCAAGGTTAAGTATAAGGAATGGGGGGGCAGTGTTGTAGGAAGGAGATGGAAGGCTACAGCCCTGGTTGGATGCCTCCTAACAGTTCAGTTAAATTTGTCACACATGCATTAAGTTCCAACTGTATACAAGGCACTCGACTAGAGGATAGAGGTACAAATTGGAACAATCCCTGCCCTCGGTGAGTTTACATTCAAATGACTTCATATAACCTGTCAGAACACAGACCCTCTCTAATAAAGTCCAAAGTCACCCTCATACCCTAATGAGTATTTTATGGAATGTGGTTTATTGTTTATCATATGAAGAATAACATGTCTGTTGGGCCTTGGTTTCTTTGTGTTAGTTAGAGCTATCTTTATGATACTGGTAGGAAAGCTGTTATTGGTGTGGGTTGAGCCATTAAAAAGTTGAGTTGTATGCCTAATGTGACTAACTAGTCACTACTGTGTGGCTAGGTACGCTAGATTTGGCTGTGTAGACATTACACTGGCATAAACACAGAATGGTATAGTGAAAGGGGCACTTGGCTCTGAGAAGACCCAGAGGTTCTGAGTTCAAATCCTGGCCCTTCAACTGTGTGGCTCAACCTTAGACCTTTTATTCCAACTCCATTTATTGATGGGAAAACTGGGATCTCAAAAGGTTCAGTGTAAAATATAAAATGGGGGTTAGATTAAGACCCCCAGAGTCTCTTCTGGCTTTAGGCCTTGTCCTATGGTGGGGGAAGGGCAAGAAACAGAGAATTTCAAGGGCCTGGAGGAGAAACATTTTCCTATTCCCCTATGGAGTGCTGGTAGTAAAGGAGTTCTCCTGGAAGGGGGAAACCCAGTGGTGTGGGAGTCATTTTGCCCAGCTGCCTTAAATATTCCAAGGTTGTCATACTTGCACTGTTCTTGGACTAGGAAACCAGAAGGGACTGCCTGCTAAGAAAAAAAGAATTGGCTCCTTACAGAGAATTTGTGATTTTAAGATTAAAGTGAGCTTTTCTTCCGGCAAACTAATAGAATGTTTTGTTGGGGCATGTATTACACAAAGCCTTGCTTTTGTTCCTTTCATCAGATAGGATTCTCTGAATTTTTTTTTATTCTTTGGAGACTTGGCATCATAGATATGATTGGATTTAAAATAGTCACCCTTCATCACTCCCCACCTCTAATACTTCAGATCACCTGAGACTGTTAAAAAAATATTCAGATGCAAGTTATAGGCACCTAGATGTAATTGCACATTATGATCCAAAGATAGATGGATTAATGAGAATACAGGATATGCAATATAATAAATTTAATATAAAATGTTGGAATTGGATATGGAAGTGAAAGGAAAGCAGAATTTGGGGCTTCTCCTAAGTCCCCTAACCCCATCTGCCCCCCTCTTACATTATAGACACTGTAATTATAGTAATAGGACAGCTAGGTGGCACAGTGGATAGAGCGCCAGGCCTGGAGTCAGGAAGACCTGAGTTCAAAATAGGCCTCAGACACTTACTAATTGTGTGATCCTGGGTAAGTCACTTAACCCTGTTTGCCTCAGTTTCTTCATCTGGAAAATGATCTGGAGAAGGAAATGGCAAACCACTCTGGTGTCTTTGCCAAGAAAACCCCAAATGGGGTCACAAAGAGTTGGACACAACTGAATAATAAAAATAATTTATATATTTATATAATATTTATTTTTATTTTTATCATGTTTATAGATTATTTTTATATAATTTATGTTTATAATATTTATATAATAATTTATATAAATTATAAGGCTTTGCTTCTTGAAAAACTGCATTAAGTTGGCTTCACCAGAGACTGAAGGTTTCTTCTTCACCATCCCTTGTAGATGCCTGAAACATACATGGTTGAAAAGTAAGGAATATCACATCCATGGCATACATGTATTTATCATGGTTTACATGTATTTAGTTTATCTATGGATTGTTGATTTCCATGGCATTTTGGTGCCTATTTTTTGGAAATTGGTAGCCAAATCACAACAGCCAGAAGCCAGTCTCAGAGTCAGGAAGATCTGGGTTTGATACTTGCCTTTGACACTTTGATACTAACTGTGGTCCTGGGCAAGTCACTTAACCCATCTAAGAGTCTGAGGGTCAGAAATGTCAGTTGATCTTTCTTGGTGAGAAGAAATACAAGATCTTTTCTTCCATGAACTCCCAAAATGGAGGCATGTATCTTGTTTATTTATTAGTTCTTCCTTTTCCAACTGGGCTGTGGTAAGGAAGTATCTCAAATTTCAGATATGACTTTTTTTCTCCTTTTTTCCATTAAGTAGAAAGGTACTTGATGGCCTTAGTTTTTTTTTTTTAATGGAAAAAAAAGATACAAGAAAAGAATGGACAATAGAATGCTGTGGACCAAAAAACTGATTTAAAACAGTTTTAGACAGATTTTTACATTCTTTTAAAAACAGATTTTGTAAAGGAAACTGCCACCACTGAAGGTCAGTCCTATATGTCATATTCACTAGCTGATACTTATTTAATATAAATAAATGGATCTCTGCTTCTATAGAGAGATAGAATGCATATGTGGGTGTTGGTGTGTTTTATGGTAAAAGGAAAGTTTTGCCGCAGATTTTGAGGCAGATTTTCACCGTGTTCTGTTCTGCCTTTTTGCAGTAAATCTAAGTAGCTTGACTGTTCAGTTTTCCAGAGCACTAAGATATTTCATGAAGAACATGAGGGATTCAGATTAATCTGGGAAGACTTTGGAACTGATGTGCAATGTACAGAGCAGAGATGGGAGAGCAGTTTAGATAATGGCTATGAAACCACTTGGAAAGTCTTAAGAACTCTAATCAGCTCAGGGACTGATGATGACCTCAGAAGTCTCAAGATGAAGCAAGCTCCCACTTATTGGTGGAGGGATGGTGGACTAATACAGGATGAGGTGTGGGTTTTCAGAGTTGGCCAGTCTTTTGCCTTCTGTGCTGTAGACGGTCTCCATGGCTGAAAAATTCATCACCCTGTGGCCAACCTGGTGCTGATACCCTTGACCCTGAGTGCACTTGGCTTAGCTCTCAGATGGCAGATCATCACTGGATCTGTACTTGCCAGCTTGGTAGAACCTGCCAGGCTTTGTGCTCCATTGGCACAGCCTTCAAAAACCCAGGTGTGCTTAGAATCTATATCTATGTTTCTTTTTTTAATTTTATGTCCAAAAATGCTTTATTTATGAAGCTTCAAAAATGCTCACTTGTTAGTACTCCCTAAGAGAAAGCCAGTATTTTCAAGTATTGAAAAAATAAAAGCTTTCTTTTTTCCCCCTCACTAAAACCCAAACAATTTCATCTGCTAATATCTCAGGACTAGATTTCATAGAGCTTCAATGGGACCCAGTAATTGTTTTTCAACTGGACTTATAATACTTGGGGAATAGATGTCTGGTGTTCTGTTTAATTTGGACCCTGTGGGTTGATATACTTAGCTAGGGTCACCATGAGTCCAGGGTCTGGTTTCTCAACCCAAGCCGCTTTGAAAACTCAGTGGTCAGTTCATCCAAGGGTAATAAAGTCCAGGGATCTGACTGGCTTGACCCAGGCTTCAGGGAAAGACTGGATGACAGATAATTTGTCAGGGATATTGTGGAGCAGATTATTGTTCAGGTACAGGTTGGATTAGATAGCTTCTGAGGTTATTTCCAACTCTGAGATTCTGGGATTCTGTGAATCAGTACATTGATTTGGGCAGCTAAGTGGCATGGTTGTACACTCTGTATACCTACTATGTGCCACATCCAGTGCTAAGCAAAGGAAATACAAAGAGAATCATGAAACAGTTCTTGACCTCAAGGACCTTATATTTTATTGGAGGAGGCAACATGTATGTATGAAAATATGTCAATAGTATACTTATATAAGTAAGTACTCCGTAATTGGTAGCTTTAGGAGATTCAGCACCTGCTATGTTCCAGGTGTTAGTCTAGGAACTTTACATACATGGACTAAAACACACAAAAGCTACCTTCAAAAACCTTACAATCTACTGGGGGGAGGAAGGGGCAGGAGACAATGTGTAATTCATATATAATTTAGATGCAAACCAGCTAAAAAGTAAGCACAACGTAATTTTGAAGAAGGGCACTGCTACAAATTGGAAGGCTTATTAAGACCTGACTTTGACAGCATTTGAGCAGAGCCTTGAATGTCGGTAGGAAATCAATGGGTCAGATCTTTGAGGCTATTTGCCGGGTCACTTTTTCTCTCTGTGTATCCTTAGAGCTGTGAGACCCTGAAAAATTCCTACCTTTTAATCTTTTACTTTTCCCCACCTTGATATCTTTTGCCCTTCTGTTTATGATCATCCTTCTTAATTAACCATTTAATGATTTATATATATAAATTCATTTACAAATGTAAATTACACTCATACTTGCTTGTCTTATTTGTACAAGGAGTTTGTGATGAATTTTCCACTTTGACAGATGAGGAAGATGAGTCTCAAAGGGTCTTCCTTTCTGACTTCTTAATTTGACACCCTTTCCACCATACCATGATTGCTTCTTTTTGGGTGTGTACTTCTACAGTGGGAGTTTAGAATTAATTGTAGATTAGTTGCATTTTTCAGGTTTGCAGCTCCCTAGTACATCTGGAGAAAAGTCCCTTAGTCTCATCATGGAAGTAATGCTTCCATGTCACACTTTATGATGCTTGACTTCTGAGAAGGTTTCCCATCATCTAGACTGTTGTGGATTCTTGTTAGCTTTGCTTAGGGTCAAATCCTTTTGACCTTTGTTGATTTCATCTCCTTTCCCATGCCCATTTTAGGAATGTGGGTTTGTAGATTTAAAGCCAGTCTTTTCTTGTATGATATAATTAAAACAGCATTGAATTTGGATCCCACCATTGTAGCTTACTAGCTTTGGGACCTTGGGTCAGACCTTTCACCTTTGTAGTTCTTAACTCCCTCCTATCTAAAATGAATGGACCAGGTGATTTCCAGGGTCTTTTCTTGATCTAAACCTATGATCCTGTCCAGAGTACCTTTACATTTCATGCTTGCCTTTTCTGTATTTGGGTTCCTTCCTGGTGGTGGGATTTGTTGATATACTTACAAAATGCACCTAGTTTGGGGGTTTAGTTACATTATGACTATATTTCCATTTCAGTGCAGGAAGGAAAAGATGACCTTTAAATGGATGTCATGGCCCATTTTTCATCAGTAATGGGTTAATGAGTTTCTAAACACAAAGGAGGAAACTACCAAAATTTTTAGCCTTGTTCATGTGAAGACTTGAAACCGTATCAGAATTGAAAGCCATATTTACCACGGTCTGCCATCTTTAAATGGCATTCTGTAGTGATATTCTTCTCTTCTCTCCTCCTCCCTCCTTAAACACATGTGTTAGGTAACCTAGAAACAGGAAGAAAAGATTTCTGATCTTGATATCAAAGACCGAGGCATAGACATGTGAACAGAATGAGGCTGTATAATCAGCACAGCTGGATAGTAACTCCAGCTGCAGGCATGGGTAATATATTATGAGCTTAGCTCTTTTCTGAGTGTTAGAAAAACCTGTTTGCCAGAAACATGAATTGTAAAAAGCCATCAAAACATATTACAATGCGGGAGAAAAATGTAGTGAAAATTCCATCATACAATGCCAAAAAAGTTTCTTTTTGCCCGAGGTTGTTTTTTATTTCTGTTAGGTAATTTGCAAAGACGATCTGAGGTTGGGGAGAATGCATATAAAATAAAAACTGAATTCTCTGAGAAAACCCTGGTGAATAGATAATTGATGGAAATTTGAGGCCTCTTTTCAAGTGTTGGTTTTAATTTAATGCACCACCAACAGCTCAACTCACACTAAGTGATAGCACATTTAGGTCAGAAATCAATGACATGTTCCCTGGAAGGTATTTTGATTAAGTTCCCCAACCCCCAGGAAAATACCTTTCTTGAACTTGAACCCCAAACGCTGCTTGCTGGGTCATGTGGAAAACTGCTGGGCTGAGAGCCAGGAGGAATGGAGATGCTTGCATCTGTGTGTCTACCAGCTGCGTGGCCCCGGGGATAGTTATTTGTTCTCTCTGGGTCACACCATCTTTTCTTGTAGGATGGGAATCAAACCTGTTCTATTGGTGGGATCATTGTGAGACTGGAATATAGTAAAGTAAGCAAGACACTTTGAAAAATCCCCAAAGTCCAAATTCTCAGTAACATCACAGAGTCACAGAATTTCAAGGTCTGAAGGGACCTCAGAAATCACGTGGTCCCAAACTTTAATTCCAAAATAATTTCTTCTAAGACATACCTTCGCAAATGATCATCCCTATCACCTCTAGAAGCAGATGATTCCACCTTTTGATGGGGGCACCCATCGTGATGCAGTCTTGTCCGAATGGTTGTTTTTCAGTTTCTCTCCATTGTTCTCAGTTCAGCCCTCTGGGGCCAAATTGGACCTCTCTGTTCCCTCTTCCAAAAATATCAGTCAGCATGCATTTATTAATTGCCCACTAAGTGCCAGACACAGTGCTAAGTGCCAGGAATACAATGAAAGGCAAAAGCATGGTACCTGTTTCACAGTCTAATGGGGGATACAGGCAAACAACCATATACAAACAGGATGGATACCATGTCAATGGAATGCCATCTGAGAGGGAAGGCACGTTCACATGAGGAAGTGAGATATGAGCTGAATCTTAAATTCAGGGATCTAGGAGGAGGGAGTTATTTCAAGCTTGGGGGCCAGCCAGTGAAAAGGCACAGGAAGGGCTTGAAATGACAGGATTATAGAGTTGATGGGGACAATAGGGAGCCCCTGAAGTTTAGCTTTGGCTGCGTCAGATACGTGGTGACGATAGTTAAATCTCTCCAGCTCCTTCCAGTGAACCTTCATTGAGCTGGTTGCTCTCCTGGACACTCTCCAGCTTATCAGTGGCTTTTTCACAGCAATTATCTGTTACTTCCCTGAGAGACTGTATGGTGTCCGTGACTTTGGAGATGTCATAATCTAGGTTCAAGTCTGTCCATCTCTGGCCTTTCTGACCTCCCAGTGCTCTAGACCAAGGGTGTCAAATACACTGTCTTGCAATACTTCCTATGCCAATGCTCATGAACAAGATTAAAGTGCAATGACATCATAGGTCTGGTCCTAACCCAATCAATCAATCAATAAACGCATCTCATTTATTATTATGAAGTAACAAGTGGGCTAAGTATGTCCCCTTAGCTCTTGAAAAGTACTTTAAAGTATTGGTCTTTTTGCTGTGATTATACTGTTGTATGTGGCTCCTGTGTATGGAGTCAGGAAGACTTGAGTTCACATCCAACCTCAGCTTTGTGACCCAGGGTAAGTCACTTAACACCTGTTTGCCTCAGTTTCCTTTTCTGTAAAGATAATAACAGGGCTGTCATGAGGATCAAACTCTGCACAGTGCCTGGAATCTATAGCGGGCACCTGTTTAAGTGTTGGCTACTATTATTATTATTGTTATGGTGGAAGGTTTTGTGTAAGTTACTTGGTGTGGGGTATAGATACTTATGCACCATAAATGAGGAGCTCAGGTTGCTTCAGGGAAAATAAATTCAGACCCTGGAAAGTGTGTGTGTGTGTGTGTGTGTGTGTGTGTGTCTGTGTGTCTGTGTGTGTGATTTGAGGAGTAAATGAATAGAGACACCATGAGAATACCTAAATACCTAGGCAGCAGTGTTTTAAGGTTTACAAAGTCCTGTCCTCTGAGCAAGCCTGATGAGGATAGAGATAACAGATATGATTAGTCCCATTTTACAGATAAAGAAACTGATCCCCAGAGGGGTTAAGGGACTTCCCCAGCCAAGGACGGTCAGAAACAGACTTGAACCCCTTGGGACATAGGCTCTTTCCAAAGGACATCACCATCTGGGAGGACCTCAGGGTCACAGGGACTCTGCTTTGGCCGATTGAAGTAACTTGCAAAATCATCTTTATTTTTTTTAATGTCATGTATATGCAGTGAATCAGCTCATACCTCACCCTATCATTGCTACCCATCTGTGTGGACAAATGGAGATGCTTGACAAGAATTGGGTCTTGGGGGAGCCTGTTATTGAAGGGATAGCATTTTGGGTTCCTCTAAGTGTCCTCTAAGTAGAATGTAAGGTGCCTGAAGGCAGGGGTGCCCCCTCTCTTTTCTGTTGCTGTCCCCTGTGTCTAGCACAGTGCTTGGTCCATAGGAGCTTAATAGGCTTTTAATACATGAGTGTTGACTGATCAGATTTCTTAGGTAAATGCTTAAATCTCTCCTTTTGTTTTGCATGTAAGGACATAAGACTTCGGGTGTGTGTACATGTGTTCTGAAGTTAGAGGTCTTGCTTAATATAATTCCTGATGATTTCCAAATATCCTATTACCTAGACTGTGTGGGACTTTCCCTTTCTTTACTTGTCTTTTTGTTAATTGCTTGATGAATTTTAGTAGGAAGGATGATGGAATTGGTGAGGTGATTGATTATGAAAGATTTGAATGTTCAATATACAGAGAAAACACTTTACTTTGTGCAAACAGGAGGTCACCTGGGGCCTTTCAATTCTGCATCCTTGGGCTGTTTGCTTTAAGATTGCAAAGGTAAACTTTGAAATCCAGTCACTTTGGAAGGCACCTTTGTCCAACTAAAAGTGTTTAAGTTTGCCTTTGTTGGTATTGCAATAAAACTTACCCACCTTCCTCTACACCTGGAGCAATCTAGATGGTTCATAGAAGATAAAGATGGAGACATTTATTCCTGGGAACTGTGGACCTTACTTTTCTTTCCAGTTCAAATTTCCCTTGGCATTCCAGAATTGGCACTGGAATCCTCACAATATTGAAGACTTCTATATTGTATATATTCCTGAAGCAAAGTCAAAGCATTTATTGAGCATTTATTTTCCTGCGGAAAATAGCAAACCAGCACTGATGTTGGGTCAGCCAGTAGATAATGCTTGGAAGGCACATGTTCCAGCTTTGAAAAAGGGCTTTCAGATCCAGCCCTGTTGCCTCCAGACCCGAGTCTCTCTGATACACCTGTGTGCTGCTACAGGATGACCCCTTCTTTGCTTTATCCTTCCTTTTTGCCACCAGCTTTTCCTCTAGAGACCTCAGCAGTGGGCAGGTAGCCAAGTCTGACAGGGCTCTGACCTGGGGAAGTCTGGTCTCAAGCACAGATACGAGCCTTCTGATGTCCTGATGACACCCCCTCTGGACACCAGGTCGATGTCAGAATCTGAAGTAGAGGAAGCCTTTCCTGCTGAGTGCTCTCACTGACTAATGGCTTGGAGAACAAAGGTCCCAGGATGGCAAATGTGGTGAAGGCCAAACCTGTTCTAAGACAACCCCACTCATGATGGATGTCAACATGGGCTCCTCACCAAATCAGAACTCAAGTTCCTGCCTGAACCCAAGTCCTGCCTCCCAGAGTGTGAGAGGAACCTCCTGGAACATTTGGAATTTGATTCACCCTCTGTGTCCCTAACTTGTCAGGAGGACAAGTTATCTCTTTCCCCATGAGTTATAAGCTATGTAATTTCTGAACCTTAATGAAATCATTGCTAAGTGGATTGAGGGTGGAAGGGGACAGAAAATAGAAATTTCAAAACAGCACAGAGATTGATATACATCTGGGCACTTTATTTTAGGTTTGGGTTGCAGCTGCAGCCTAATTGGAGGGAAGGAGGGAGGGCCATAGGGAGTGAAAACTGAATATTAAAGAGATGAAGCAATTTTCCTGGAGGAAGCAAGACTTTGGTAACTTTTGCATAATTGATAGAACTCAGTAAGCAAAAAAAAAAAAAAAGACAACTGAACAATGACAACAGGGAGTCTGCCCTCGCCACTTCTTTGTTTTTTTGTTTTTTGCTTTTTGGAGGGCAACTGGGGCTAAGTGTGCCCTCGACACTTCTAATTGTGTTGGGGAACAGTTCATTTGGTTATGGAATTGTTAAGAGAGAAATTCAGAGGATTTTAGTTTTAGAGCTGGCAAGGACTTCTGAAGTCAGTCAGTCCAAACCACTCCTTTTATAGATATGGAAGCCCATACCCAGAGAGCTGAAACAATTTTCCCTTGGTCACATAGGTGTTATTTGGAGAAATGAAATTTGAACCCAGATTCTCAAATTCTAAAACCAATGCCTTTATACTGTAGCATCCCGTTTCTCCCAATAAGTTTCCTATAGACCTCCCATCCTTACCCTATCACTCATACTTCTGTCTGCAAAGTATTAAGGAACTGAGCTAGCATCTCTCTTCTCAGAGAACATGGCCAAGCTGGCATCTCCTTCATTGATAGTCATGGAATTTGATCTTTGTGTGAAGAAGCAGACGCCAAAGTAGTCAAACTCCATGTCTTTCTTGACTTTGGCATCACTGGGAAAGGGCATCCCAGGCAGAAGAATCTGGAGATCAGAGGCTGCCTCTTGACAACATCATATGAGCAGCTGCTTCCTGGACCCATCACTGTGGCAACTGGGCTCTGTTTATGATAATGAAAGGAGACATAAAGCCCTTGAGTGTCATCACCATGGACAGAGCTCCCCCTGGAAATGGACCACTTGCCAGATTGCCAGGGATAAACCAAAACAAAGGAAAATCAAACAGATGTAGGGAGGGAAGTATCTTGCCCTGTTTGTAAGTTCAGCATATCCTAATTGTCCGAGTACATCCTCCTTTAGCACATGTAGTCACGCCAGGGCATATTCCCATCCATCCCCATAGAGCCAGAGACACAGGGAAGAGTAAATACAATAGAACGTTCTTAGAAACCTTTTTCTGAATATACCCTTGAACCTCATTGGCATGATGGCCAGTTGAGGAATTATAGAGAAATAGTGTTTCTTACCAAGTCCAGCTAATGCTCTGAGGTACAGTTTGGGGCATTACTATAAGGGTCATTGGGAAGAAAACATTCTTGTCAACCTTACTGTGATCTAGAAATAGTATGTCATATAGTCCAGAGTGTGGTGTAGACCCTCACTCTTGATCTTTAGCTGATTTACTCATTTTAGCCTTCACTCACACTGGCAGATATGTGGGGTTTCCAGAGAAGGGTCTTGACCCCATAGCTACTATTGCCTGTAATGCAGGAGAATTTGGGCCTTGAGAAATAAGGTTCATGGTGGAGGAAACAAGAGACCCCAGGATACTTGTTTGGTGAGGTCCAGTGTCATCCCTTAGCTTCCTATTTTTGCTAATTATTCTTACTCATTAAGTGTTAAACTTGGTTGTTTCTATTTGCTGAAGGTGTACAAATACCTTGAGTACCCTATGGTAAAGTCCTTGCCCCACCTTTTTTGTTGTTGTTTGTCCTTTGTTTTTGGAGAGGACCAATGGCATCAGGAGGGTGATATTTTGCCTTGCAAGTGAATTGGATTTAAGTGAGGCAAAGTTGTGCCACGTCATCAGCCTCATTCTATCCTCCAGAGTCATTGGAGTCCAGTGGCAAAGCATAGGTCAAGAGGACTGGTGATGGCCCCAGATGCAGTGGGAGACCTTGGCCTTTTTAAACTAAGGTCTTTCCCAGGTCTCAGTGTCCCACCTTAGCAGCAGGAGGAGAGTGAACATACGACATTGTGAACATAGTTCAAAACCAGAATTCTTTTGAAGAAGAATTCAGGTGACCCTCTACTCTGGGTTGGTTTCTCCATCTCCATATTCAAACAACTGCTACCTTTCCCAAGGGTGACACGCTTTTCTTTCTTCAGATATATACTTAAGATCAGTGTAGTCCATCTGGAGAAAGCCATTCTTTATCATTTTTATAATTAGACTTTCTCTGAAATTTTAACTTATGTGTTTGTGATTTCAGATTTTTTTGTTGTTGATTCCTTTTGTTTGTATATCACAATCATTTCCATATATATATATATGTGTATGTATATATACTCCTTCCCTATTTAATCCTCTTGTAATAAAAACAATTAAGAAATCATTGGATGTCTTAGAACATGCATAACCTTCTGCACCTTTAGCCCCTACCTTTCTACCAAGAGGAAGGAAGTGTTTCAGCATCCCGTCTCCTGGACTCACATTCTCATAGTATGTAATAACATCCCCTATTGACAAACTGACCCCAATAAGTAGCAATTTTCCTTTAACTGGGAGAAGTCAGCTCAGTTGGAAGCACAAGCATCCTGTGAGTCCTGCTTATTTCTCTCCTATTAGTCAATACCCTCGGCCTTGTATTTGACATTTCCTTCCCCTCTTGGCTGGGGTACCAGGTTTTATGTGAATTTGCTGCTTGGCACACTCTTTTCTGTGGCAAAATGAAAGGGGAAATATTGGAGAGGTAAAGTTGTTATGTTTGGGACCTCAGCATGGGCATGAATAGACTATAGATGGCTTAGTTTGATATTTACCACAGCTAATGAGGGTTGGTGGCCAAAAAGAAAGGGTGTCACTTTCCAATGGGAATCCACCCGGTCGAATGACCTCCCCATTTTGTTTTGGCGATGGCAGTGGGGTAGTTAAACAGTGTCTTAATTGCGATTGGTGTTTGTTGATTGTGGTCAGGCTTTGCAAAATATATTTCTGAGTGAATCTGAATCCATGTGCATATTGGAGCAGATGAGATCATTCAACAAAAAGGCTTCACTGGTCAGAGTATTCCGGACAGACCTTGTGGTTAGATGTTGGCTTTTGGTGTTGGTGAACAAGGGACAAATGAAGTTAACAAGTTAGTAGAAATGCTTGTCCGAACTGGCCACAACCAATCTGTACTCTATCTTGTTGGAGATCAGAGAGATTAAGGAAGTTTATTCATTCAGTAAACATGGAATGAGTAATAGCCTTAGGTCTGGAGAACTCAACTGCCCAGCTAGTTCAACACTGTTGTAGTATAATCACAACAGAGGATAGGATAAAGAGTAAACTTAATAAGTCTCTGGAATCAATCAATAAACATTTATCAAGCACCTACTACATGCCAGGCATTGGGGATACAAAAGAGAGACAAAAAACAGTACCTGCCCTCAAGGAGCTTACAATTTAATGGGAGAGAAAACAAGTCAATCAGTGAATAAACATTTATTAATTGACTACTATGTGCCAGTAAGCACTGAGGATAAGAAAAAAGAGGGAAAAGACAGTCCTTGCCCTCAAGGAGCTTACAGTCTAATAGGGGAGAAAACAAACAAATACACATGAATAAACAAGCTATATACAGGATAAATAGAAAATAATTAAAATAGGGATGGCATTAGAATTAAGAGGGGTTGGGATTCACCCAGGGCAGCTAGTTGGCACACTGGATAGAGTATTGGCTCTGGAGTTAGGAAGACTCACCCTCACGAGTTCAAATCCAGCCTCATATACTTACTAGCTGTGTGACCCTGGACAAGTCACTTTACCCTGTTTGCCTCAGTTTCCTCATCTGTAAAATGAGCTGAAGAAGGAAATAGCAAACTACTTCAGTATCTTTGTCAGGAAAACCCCAAATGGGGTCAGGAAGAGTTGGACATGACTGAAATGACTGGAGAACAACTCCAACAAGGGATTCCTCCACCCATCCATCCATCCATCCATCCATCCATCCATCCATCTTCATTTTTGATTCTGTCAAGTCCAGAATCAGCTAGCTTCTTTCATAATTATGGTAACACAAGGAGATCTGTTATTCTGACTGGGGACCACCTAACATGTGAACTCCTTTCACTACCTGCAGATTCTAACCTTAGTTCAGAGAGTCTTAACCTTTTTTTTTTCTTCCTCATCATGGACTCCTTTGGTAGTGTGGTAAAACTTGTGAAACCCTTCTCACAATAATGTTTTTAACTGCATGAAATAAAAAGGACTCACCAGTCCATAAGCATTTATTAAATGCTTGCTGTGTGCTAGACACTGTAATAAGCATTGGGAACATAGTAAAAGGGTCTTGAGTTGCTCACAAGGAACTAACATTTTAATGAGTGAAGACTAACATAAAAGGAAGTGGGATAGCTGGGGTGGGGGTGAGGGGCATGGTAGGGAAAGAAGTCAGGGGCAGAGCCTGGAAGGAATGGAGTGAATGTGGTCAAACCAAATTATTTCCTTAAAATGTAGTTTTTGGAGGAACTGACCAATTAGAGGAAGGAACTTCCAGGGGGGATGTGGTCTTCCAGGGTATGAGAGAGCTACAAGGATGGAATGAAGGGAAAGGAAGACTCAGTGGCATGGTGGAGAAAGATCTGGAGAATCATATGTGGAGTCTGAAGAGGAATGAAGAAGTGAACCTTTACAAAGGGAACCAATTATATTCAAATACCATCATAAAAATATTAGTTCATGAACCCAAGGTTAAGAAGCCTTGCTTAGTAGACACTGCCAGGGTAGGATTTGAATACAGGTCTGTTTGACCCCAAGCCTTGTGCTACACATTCCTATGTCTCTCCTTCTGCTGTCTTAGTAGAATGTGAGGGCAGAGATTATCTCACTTTTGTATCCCAGCACCTAGCCAAGTGCCTGACACATAGGAAATCCTCAATAAATGTGTTAATTATCATTATCAATGACATATTTTGTATTAGTTCAAGTCAATATGGTTGTATTATGGTTACCTGTTCAAAGAAAGCACTCAGTAAATGTTTGTTAAATTGATTATTAGGTGGTTGATGAATCATTTTTTATTTATACTTATGGAAATACTTGTTTTATTCCATAAGTTAAAAAGAAAATAAATTTTAAAAAAGAAAATTCAGGCCTTTGATTTCTCCATGGTCCCCAAATCTTTTGGCCCTTGACCTAGCACCTTCCCCTGAGTTTGTATAGGAAAGGAAGAGTTCAGACTCATCAATTCCTTTTTCCAGCTGTCAGTAGATCTGAAAAGGTTTGAGGGAGAAGCTAAAGAACTTGAGTGTTGGGGGCTGTGGGGAGATTTCTTTTATTCCCTACTAGGCCAGGCCCCTGCTAGGGCTGACATGTGAAAGTGAGATCATTTTAAAGAGTCAGCAATCCAAGCAGAAGTCAAGTTGATTGACTGGTAGCTGGTAGAAGGCCCTGTCTGTTTCATTATCTATCTAAGCCTGTTGGTAATAATCTCAGAATGACAACAACCCACATAATCAGCCATTCTTTCAGTCTCTCCACTAAGGTCAGGCTCTGATTCAGACCCTCAGCTTACTTTTCTCCTGCAAACCTTTACTCAAAGCAAGGAGGAGGGAATAAACTAGGGTTTCCTTTCATTTGTTCTAGTGTTCTCAGGTCTGATTTGAAGTAAAGTAGACACAGCCCAAGGATGGGAAGGGGTGCTTTGAATAATGGACTAATTACAGCAACTTCTGAACTAGCTGTGTGACCCTCCAAAATACTCATTTGTTCGAAAAAGCAAAGAAGGCATTCCAGAGACCCCATGGGCCATCTGATGAAGTCTTTTGGAGCCCTTCTCAGAATCACATTTTTAAGTACATAAAATAAAATGCCTAAAATTACAAAGGAAAGCAATAAGACTGAAACATAGTTTCTCTCTCTCTCTCTCTCTCTCTCTCTCTCTCTCTCTCTCTCTCTCTCTGTTCCTCTCTGTCTATTGAAACAAAACAAGAAGAATGTCATGGGCCCTTGGTTATGAACTTTAATTAATTATTTTTTTGAGACTCTTTTTATCTTGTCCAAGCTGGAAGCCACTTAAGGACCCAGTCCCACTGCTGAATTAGCACAGGAGATTTGATCCACCTTATTTTCTGACCTGGGCTGGTTTGCCTCTTCTTAGTCATCCTGGTCCTCTCCCCTCTCCCTGCCCCAGAAGGGTGAGTTGCTCACCATCTTGGTGCTGGATTTAGTTTAGACACGAACTGAATAGACCTAGCCCTGCTACAGCTCAGAACTCCTGAGCTCAAGAGATCTGCCAGCCTCACGCATTCCAATAGCAGGGATTACACATATGGCTTCCTATGTTTGGCCAGCTTAAACTTTTTAAAAGATAATTTTTATTGTTTGTGTTTATGTCGCTTGCATTTTCCAATAACTCCCTCTGTCTTCCTTCCTTGTAACCAAGACTAAAAAAGAAATGAATCAGCATTCTACTACATAGCATTTATATAGGGCTTTAAGTAAAATGTTTTCCACAGGTTATATCATTTGACAAATATGATGTTAAAATGTCAATATATAATATTTAAAAAGCCTGACAGTAGTGCAGTGTTCCACACCTATAGATGCCCACCTCTTCAAAGAAGAGGAAAGAGATTAAATGTTTCTAAGGTATCACTTGAATATCATGGCATCACCTCCATCGAGTCATGGTCCTTTTCGAGGAAGGACAAACAATAGCAAGATATAGTAATTGTCCTATAAGAAAAGAGTTCTTCATCTACTTTTCCCAGAAGGAGAGAAGTCAAGTTTGCAACCTTGCCCTCCTACTTTGGAGTGTAATCAGTGAGTTTGCTGGAGGACCCAAGACCGAGGTGGTAGCACCAAGGGACCTTGTGTGCTGACAACTGTGTCCTGTCTTTGTCACCGGTGGATTTACTGTCCCATCAAGGGAAATAAATCACCTCCCGGAAGAGCTTTATGTTTGGCCGACATGTACTCTCCACCAAGAGAACAAGTTTCTGGGCACAGCCTTAAGTGAGGGTGAATTGTCCCAGTTTCCTCTGAGCTTTTAATTCCCTTATAGGTCAAAGGGTTATTGTTAGCCCATCAAGTCCACAAGGGGCAGAATGTGACAGAGCTGGGGTCTTTGTTTGGGTAGAGAGTGAGTAGGTGAGACTCCTTGAGAGCCTTGAGTTTGTAAAGAGAGATCCCTGGATGCAGAATAATGTCTGTCCTCCTTATCAGTCTTTGCTGGGCTAGCCTGGTCCATGAGACTTTGCATTCTAGGGGTGTTCCCCAACACCAAGGGGAGAGAGAGAGAGGAAAGTTAGGAAAGGGGAAATTCTTTTGGATTCCTGGCTTGTTGCATTCATATTTGGGTAGATGGAGTAAGAAAGGCCAGCTTTAAAACTAGCCTCTGACTATTGCTAGATGTGGGCTGCTTATCCTTCCTGAGCCTCTCTTTCCTCATCTATAAAATGGGGATTATTAATAATAATGCCTATTTCACTGGGTTGTTATATACAATACTTTGCAAATATTAAAGGGCCTGCATACATACAGCTTGTTTTTGCTACAGAGAGGCAAATTATCTGGCTTAGCAGTTTGGAAAAAAGAAATTTGTTCTCCTTGGTGGTCAATTTGGCCCGTGCATTCAGACAAGGAGCGGAACTAGTCCTTATAAAATGAGCAAATTAAAAAGCAACCAACCTTAAAACTCATTTCAGAAAGGTAAGCAAGTCTAAACAAAGCTTGGTGAGTACAAAGGCATGCTCCCAGGCAGGAGGTGTCATCTGGCAGGATCTGAAGCCAGGTTTCTCAACTCCCAATTTCAGCTTTCCAACCACCATGATATGGATGCAACAAGCCAGGAATTGAAAGAAATTTCCCTTTATTAACTTTCTTCTCTCATGTCCTTTCCCCTATATACCCCTAGAACACAAAGGGCATCCCACTTGTGTCTTTGCTTGTAATTATATCCATGAACATGGCTTCTCATTGCATCGCCCAGCCTTCCTGTATCCTCTCCCAAAGGTGTATGATATATAGGCAGAGTAACGGTGTTAATGGTCCTCACAGTCCACAGGGAGTGTAAGCATTTCATCATGCTCATGTGTGTGGAGTATAAAATGCTAACAGTTGAAAACACCAGGCCAGTGATTGGCCAAGTGGGGCTGCTAAATTCCTGCATCAGGCCACAGCCTTCTGGAGGGAGACAAGAAAACGATGCGGTCCATGCACAGTCAGCCTGTCTTTGTTTTTCAGCTCAGCGCTTTTTGGTGCTGTTATAAATGTTCACTCATAAATGCTCACTCAGCACCCCTTTCCCTCCCCTTCTTTGCCCCCCCACTTACATGCACAGATTTTAAATTAGAAAAAGAATATGATCCGATTTGAAGTCTTTTTAAGGATTAAAAATAAAAAAAATTGAACCGTGTAGCCAAGATTGTGATGATGCTTCCAATAAAACTTGAGCTTATGTTTAAATTAGGGAGTGATTTTCTCTGGACTGTTTTCTTGGTTGGTCAAAGGATTCACATTTCTACTTTCCCCCTACTTAAATGTGGACACATAGTTAAGTTTCCTTACTCCTAAGAGAGGCTTCTCTTGGTATTTCTGCTCTGTGAGTTGTTGCTATAGGCTCAAAGATTTAGAAATAGGTGGGCCCTTATAGACCGTCTCTTCTTCTGGCCCTCTCATTTTATAGATGAGGAAACTGAGACAAACAGGGTTAAGTGTTTTGCCCAGGGTCACACAGCAAGTGAGTACCTGAGGCCAGATTTGAACTCAGGAAGATGAGACTTCTTGTCTCTAGATCTGGTACTCTATCCTCTGCACCACCTAGCTGCACCTTAGAGTCCTGGACCTAGTCTAAAAAGATCTGAATTCAAATCTATCCTTAACTGCTGAGTGACCCTGGACAAGTCGTTTAATCTCTGTCTACCTCAGTTTCTTCTTCTGAAACAAACATGGGGATCATGATTATCAGTAACACTTAACTCATTGTAAGGGTCAATTGAGATAATGTATATAAAAGTGCTTTTGTAAACCCTCAGTTTAATACTAATACGTTGTGTGATGTTATAGGCTCCACAATACCCTGACTGAGAAGGGAAGTTTGTTCCAAACTCAGCTTGTTTTCCTAATGCATACATGTCTGAAGTCAAGGCTGAGCTTTGTTTGGGACCTCTTCCAAAGGACATTGGCTTTCTGATTGGAAATAATCAGGGTTTGCCTTTGACCTTCCAAACATGCATGCCCTCGATGGACTGCACAGGGCCAACACTGGCTGTCCACGGGTAGTTTAGAAACGGTGTCCACAGGGACCTGCTTCCGATGGCTAACAGCAGGAGTAAGCATATTACTATAGTAACTTGTGTACTGTTTAGATCCTTTCTCTCCAGCCAGTCTAGGGGAGAACTGGAAAAGGTGAAGCTGGAAAAGAACCATTTTAAAATTCCTATTTGTCTGAGCCTTTGTGTAAGTGAAAGTCTTGATGTTGGGTTGTTTCTGACCTTGTTTTGAGGTGGGGGTATGGGGTTGGGGCTCATGAGGAATCTCATTTATGGTATACCAGTTTTAAACCCCATCATGGAAGTTTTCAAATACAAAGCTAACACTAAGTTCTTTAAGATGATTTGTTTGTTGAAACTTTGTCAGCTGCCTGGGGATATATACTCATTAACATACAACTTCATGCTAACCACCGTGCCCTTCATGTATGCCTGCAGCTCAGATGTCCCACATATTTGCCCGCCTTTGTTAATGAAGTCAGAGGCTGAGGTGCTGGAGTTAAAAATTCATTAAAAAAAGAAAAGACAGTTTATCGGAGAAGCAGAGAAATGAATGATCCGAGACCGGAAGCCTCCTGGAGGAGAAAGCAAGGGACCATTTTCTAGATCCAGACTTGGCAGAGAGAGTGCTGGGGTTAGAATCCAGAAGACTAGGGTGGGTTCAAATCCTGCCTCAGATATTTTTGTCCTTTGTGACCAAGTCACTTAGGTTTGCTGAGCCTTGGTTCCCTCCTCTGTACCTTCTCTGTCCCTTCATTCAGTGCCTGCCTCACAGAGCTGTTGTTAGGGTGAAAACAAAGTAATGCTAAGTCAAGTGAACAGCCATGGATTGATGTCTTTTTAAGAACTAAGAATAAAGAATTTGAAACAGCAGCATCCCACAAAAGACAAAGAAAGGCAAAAAACCTGATCTCTGGTCCTCAAGGGGCTTACAGTCTAATGGAGGAGACAACCTTCAAATAGCTATGGACATGTGAGCTAGCCATGGGATAAAGTGGGGAGTATCTCAGACGAAGGCTCTTCTGGCATTAAGGAGGACTAGGAAGGAAAGGCTTGCCTGAAGCATGTTAAAGTCTTTCGGAGACATTTGTGGATCAGCTATGATCCTATTGTCAGACAGTCTTGAGGATGGATGCCGAAGCCTGGTGGATGTGAGACCTCACAGAGCTTATAAATCTTACAAATAGCAGCCAAAGCATGGCTTTGCCTTGTCTGTCAACTAATCAATCAATAGAAATTAATTAAAGATTTGCTATTGCTAGGCCCTTTGTCAGGTGCCAAGGATGTAAGTAGCAAGAATGAAAGCATCTCCCTACTCACAGGAAGTTCACATTCTAACGGGGAGACTCCGAGAACACATTTAATTACATAATGAATAACTATAAAGAGAATAAACACAAAGTAGTTATTACCCCATTTGGTCTTTATAACAATCCTATCAATCTGAATCTCTTATCCCTTTTTTTGTACGTGAGGAAACTGAGACTCAGAGGTTAAGTGCCAGCAAGTGGCAAAGGTGAAATATGGGCCCTAGTCCCCACTGATTTCAGTCTAGGGGGTGCAGTGCCTGGAGCATTGGACATTGGAGTCAGGAAGAGCTGAGTTCAAATCTTGCCATAGACATTTACTAGCTTTGTGACCCTGGGTAAATCATTGAGTTCTTTCCACCTTGGTTTTCTCATCTGTAAGATGGAATGATGACAGCACCTCCCTCCTAGGGTTGTTGAAGGGATGAAGTGAGATAATGTGAACAAATGATGTTTTTATTTTTATTGCCACCATTGCCACCTTATACTTCCTGTAAGATTTTTTCAAGACTGATGGTTTCATTGGTGTAGGTATCCCCATCCTGTGTTGTTGTTCGTCCTTCGTTTTCTAAGAGGACCAAGGACATCTGGGGTGATGTCTTGACTCCTTCATAAATTAGATTTCAGTGAGGCAGAGTTGCACAAAGTTGTCAACTTTGATCTCTCTTCCTGAGTCATCAAAGTCCAACGGTAAGACAAAAGTCCTAGTCCTATAACTTGATGGAAAACCTTTGAGAGTTGATATAGCTGAGAAATTTGTCACCTTGCAGTTGACCTGGTGAAGAGTCTTGCTGAATTTGGCTGGGCTGGTCCTTGGATGATAGAAGCTCAGTTTCTTGCCAGGCCCATTCTTGAAACCTTTCCAGCTTGGGGAGATCTGCCACGGCTTGTGCCCTGCTTGTAAAACCTTTGAGAGCCCAGGGTCACCCCCCAAGCCATGAGGCATAAGAGCAGGACCTGGGTGTATTGGGCTTACGAAATACTTTGGAAAAATCTCAGTTGGATCCCTGTGTTGTATACTATTTTGGTACAAGAATACCCATTGCATTTAGAGTTGTTGAGAAAAGCCTGATGATAAAATAGCCCATCTTCTGTCTTCATTGAGAAAATTAAAATCAAATAATAATCAAAATGTCTTTAAAGCAACTCCCTTAGTCATCTTGATTAAATCTTAGACGTCTGTAATCTGCATTAGTGGAAAGAGTTACAGTAATGGGAGTTCCTTCTGCTGATAAAATCACAGATCCTTTACTTCTAATGTACAATATAATTAAAAGAAAGCTCCACCCTCATGGTATGGAGGTCATAAAAGCACATGTAGGAACACAAATCTCTTAATATTCCACTCATACATCAGATGACAGTTTAATTTCGGGTAATTCAGGTCATTTCTCTGTTCCTAAGTTTCCCGACCTGTAATTTGACAGGGTTGAATGAGATCATCTCTAAGGCATCTTTCACCCCTAATCCTGCAATTTATAATGATTGATTATTCTTGTTTTACTGAAATTCAGTTTGCTACCTTCCATTTCACGAGTATAGGTCTTTTATAGAGAGATAACTCTTTTATATAACTCTTTTTATAAAGAGATAACTCTTTTATAGAGTTATGGATAGAGTCTTCTCCCCATTAGAATGTGAGCTCCTTGAAGATAGGGATGATATTTTTGCTGATTTTTGTATCTCAGTACTGGGTACCTAATAAATGATTATTTCCTGACTGACTTCAGCTAAACAAGCATTTATTTTAACTCCTATGTAATGGGCACAATGCTGGGTGCTGGGAATACGTAAATGAGAATGACAGTCCCTGCCCTTGAGGAGCTTGCATTCTACTGGGGGGGAAAACAATATATACACAGATAAGTAAGCACAACATATATACAAAACAGCATTCAAAATAAAAATTAAGTGGAAGGTGGGGAGAGGAGATGAACAGTGGGGAAATCAGGATGTCCCATGGCTCTGAAAAAATGATTTTTTTTATTGTCATTTTTAAATCATGTCTGACTCTTTGTGACCCCATTTGGGGTTTTCTTGGCAAAGACACTGGAGGGGTTTGTAATTTCCTTCTCCAGCTCATTGTATAAAGGAGGAAACTGAGGCAAACAGGGTTAAGTGACTTGCCCAAGGTCATACAGCTAGTATGTGTCTGAGGCCAGATTTGAACTCAGGAAAATGTCTTCCTGACTTCTGGCCTGGTGCTCTATCCACTGCACCACCTAGCTGCTCTAATGATTTATTAGATGTGATCATATTAAGGTATATCTAACATGGTGCAGTGGTTCCCCAAACCACAAGGCTGTATTACCCTATCGTATGGCTGTCTGCCATCTGTCCCTTTCATCTTTAGTTAGAAGTAAACAAAAATACAAAGGTTCCCTACCGATCTTTGGTTCGGCTCAGTTCGTAGAGATGATGTATCATCTTTTTATATTTTATGTATATTACTCTACATTGACGTGTTCGCTTGGCTTGGCAGGGCAGTTAGCAATTCGTGGATGGAGAATAAAGGACAGCAGAAACCATAAAGAGCAGGGGAAAACTGGTGCTTCTTTTGCTCCCCATAGTCGAATGTTTTCTCAGAGACAAGCCCAGGGTTTAAAGTATTATCAAGATGTGGGCTTTGGCCTTGGGTGGTTGACTGATAGGAATTCAGCCTTGAGTTGAACTTTGAAAATAGGTTATTTTCTTTGCCTTTTATTTAATTCCTAAGCAACCGATCTGTTGCACTTTGTTGACCCCTTTTCTCGGCTTACACTTCTTCTCTTGCTCTCTCCCTAAAATATTGTTTGTTCTGGCTCTTGGGCTATCTGTGTTCAGAGGAGCTTGGGTGTGGTCGTGCCCTCCGCTTTAGGGGATCCAGTCCTATTGGCTGACACATTTCACAAGTTTAAGTACCGTAAGAGATGAGTTATCTCACTAGGGTCACTGGATCAGTGACAGTAATAAAGCGGAAAATCTGCCATCTGTGTTGCATGGTGCGAGAAGGATGCACCTGGAGCTAGCACCTGTTAGTTACTACCAGTGTGACCCTGTGCAAAGTATTTCCCTGTGCTGTGCCTCAGTTTCCCCATATGTAAAAGGAGGAGGTTGGACTCAGTGACCCCTAAATGACTGCTCCCTCTCTAAATCTACACTCCTGTAAGGAGCTGTGACTCTCAGAGAAATCGTGAAGGCTCTGATGACCCTCAGTTTCCCCACGGGCATAAGGGGAATAAGAACTCTTGCACTACTTGTTAAACGAGATTCATTGTGTGATGACTGCTTTGCAAACTTAATGGTGTCTATAAATGTCAGTTATCGCCCTCTTCCTCATTATAACTGCGACTACACTAATTACGGGATTGTTAAGGGGAAGGGCTAAGTGAAAGTGAGCGGCTTTTCATGAAATAATGGTGTTGGAAAGGCCCTTAGACACAACTCTGCCCAAGCCTGGAGTGTAGGGAGAAACAGATTAAAATGTAATTGGGAGATATTTAACAAAATAAAAACACAGTGTGACATAGATAATGTTCATTTGTGGTTTTCTAAGTCCATAGGTGACTTGGTTTCTATTTGAATTTGACACCATTGATCCAGTCCGTTCTCTTCACTTAATCGGCCTTCCACTACCATTCCACCTTCATAGTCTTAGAGCGTTGCTTCAGGCATTGGAGCCCATGGTCACACAGCCAGCGTAGGTCACAAGTGAGACGTGAACCTTGGTCTTCTGGACTCCATGGCTGGCTCCCTGTGTACTAAGCCACACTGCCTTTTGGCACAGAGTTTGGACAGAATTTTCCTCTTTTTTCCCCCAAGGGCACCAGTCCGAGTTTGCTCAGCTGAATGTTGATTTCTCCCAGATGGAAAGGCGAGTGGGGTGGTTTGGGGAGACCTTGCTTTGGTCGGTTTCAATCCAGGTGCACGTTTACTTTTGCCAGCCTAAGTGGATTATTTGCCAGTTTGGACATGCCTGTGCATTTGGATATAAAAATAAATAGAGCTCTCTTTTTGGTTCCTTGCAATCACTTTTTATATCTTCTAGTATTTCCTCACTTAATTGTTTTTAGTTTTTCAAAGGTCTACTGTGAATCATTTTGAACAATATAATAAAGCATGTGTTGCTCTTTTCAGGGGTACATTCGTTAAGAACTTACTTTAGGAAGTACAAATTTAAAAGCTAAACCACCCCCTCCCTTCTTGTAACTGTGATGGGATTATCTCATGGGAGTGCTTGTGTGCTTTTGGGGGGTGTTACTGAGGGATCTGCAGTTGAGAAAAGTAGGGTTTATTTTTTCCCTTTTGTTTCAATATGCATTTCTGCCATAAACTACCCAATATTTCCTGTTCTTGTTTGGCTTTAAAAAAAGTGTACTTCCATTCATTGTTTCCATGTGACTTCCTATCCTTTTTACGGTAAAGAAGGTTAAAATCCATGACAATTTATGGGCTATCTCTGGGGAAAAGGAAGTACATTTTGCTGCTGAAAAGCACTTAAAAAAAAAACCCTAGCTATCTTGATTCAGGGAAATTTTAGCAGCTCCGAGGTTAAGTATTTCCTCACCCAACTTGGGGTCCCAAGAGGAAGATGACCGTGTAAATGTAGAAAAATTGCTTGGATTCCATGTTAGACTTTTGTAAGGAGAGATGTTTGGCTCAGAGGTCCGAGGGAATTCTCTGGGATTGAGTCACTGGTTGTGATTTTTTTAAAAAATGAAATCAACTTCCCAACTTGAAATCTGTTCTTGAGAGCAGCCTCCCTGGCATGACTCCATTTATCTGCCACCTGAACAAGAGACTTCATGTGGCAGCTCCATGATGGCGCCCCTCAAAATGGATTTGTGCTTAGGAAGGGATAAAACACTTTCTTATCAACAACCTGTAGGAAGTGCTCATAGGCAAGAGTTAATCCAAAATATTGAGTTTGAATTCGCTTCTTGCAAAAACTCATGTAGGGGGGCAACTGGGTGGCACAGTGAATAGATCACCAGCTCTGGAACCAGGAGGGACTGAGTTCAAATCTGGGCTCAGACATCTGACACACTTACTAGTTGTGTGACCTTGGGCAAGTCACTTAACCCCAATTGCCTTGCCTTCCTCCCTCCCAAAAAACCCCCAAAACTCATGTTTGATAAAAAAAAAAAAACAACTTTAGATTTCTTTAATGGTCAGTCCAATTCAACAGGCATTCATTAAGCACCTTTTGTATGTTATGTCAGCCAACCATCCTTGCTCTCAAGGATCTTCTAACATAGGGTTTAATATTAATAACTACAATAATAGTGTCTGATATTTCTATGACACTTTGAGGTTTGTAGAATAATTTGCAGAAATTCGATCAAATGAAAAATGCATGTAAATTGCCTTAAATAACCTTAAAGTGCTCTACAGGGTGTCCCAAAAGGGCATTTGAAAACTTTAATTGCTTTAAGCTTTAATAAAATGTTAACATAAAGCTTAAAACTGCATCAAGACTTTTGGTAGACTCTGTATAAAAGTTAACTATTATTATGGCAATTGTGTATCCTATAGATTTTTAAATCCCCATTTAACTGGTGAGAAAACTGAGGCAAAGAGTTGTTTCTTAAGACTTGCCAATGGTCACATAGCTGGTGAGTGTTGGAAGCATCATGTTCTGTAGTTCTGTAGGCTCCTGGAAAATAATAAATGTTCACAGTGACTCTGTGTCATCAAGAAGATATATTATGTCCTATGTGTCCTGTTTAAGGAAGTGGGGACTCGTGCAGCATTTTTGAGAAAGTTGGTCATCAAAGGTAGATCAGAGGAGTTCAGCATTTTGTAGGGCAAGCTTCAGGTTGTATGGAACATCTCATTTCCTAATCATCTGGCACAAATCTAGTGTTATTATACAAGGTGAAAGCCCACACTGGACTCATGTGAGCAAAGGAAAGAATTGATACAATGACAGATTCACTGGTGTTTTTAAGTTATGGGTCCTATAGAGCTGTGGTTTGTTTCCTTATATGTGTCCTGAAACATGGACCATTTTTGTATTTAGAAAATGGGCATATTTTGTTCTAGGGTTCTTTCTTTTGAAGCATGTGTGCTGGTTGGTTTCTGCTAGAAAAGGTAAGTTCCTTCTGCTGGCCATGTTTCTCAGATCTCATTTGGGAGGAAAAAGGGAGAAACTATTTGGTCCAAAATGGAAAATTACCACGAGGAAGTCCTTTCCAAAGTAACCCACATGGGGTTGTTTCTTGCTCACAAAGGCCAGAAAAACAGAAATGACTTTGCTGGGAAGTAAGTGAAGGGACAGCCTTTTTAAAAAGTTGGTCTTTGAAACATTGAGCAGCACATCTGTTCTAAAAGGTGTCTTTGTCTTATAGATAGAGATGTTTGTTTTTCACTGCTTGACCGCATTTCATACCTCTGGCCAGGGCTTGAGCTTAGCAGATGTTAGATTGAACAGGTCTCATTGAGTCCATTTTTTATGGGGGGGACCCCTATTGGGATTAAGCTGATTAAACAACATTTACAGCAGTGGTTTTTTTTCCCCTAAATTCACAGTAATTTCCCATGGGGATGGGGAAGAGTTTCTTTTATGTAATGTGATAGAAGCAGATTATTTTATATAAATATAGTATGATTGAGTTAATTAACCTCTTGCTTTCACCTTTCATAAAACTGCTAGAAGATATAATTTCATAGGTAGACTTAAAGATGAAGAGAAAAAACTGATAAACAGAAGTATGTACAGAATAATTTTATACATATATGCCTACTTGTGTCTAATGGTAGCCATCCCAAGGGTGGGGGGAGGAGAGGTAAGAAAAAACAGGAAAAAAGAGAAATTTGCATGATAGCTATGTTGTATGTGTGGAGGGAATAGCACGTTGTATATGGTAGATTTGCAGTTTCATGTGCAATCATCTTTTTTATTGTATTGTGTTATAGAAATACTTGTTTTGTGAATTGGAAACAAAATAAATTTTGAAAAAAGATAAAACAAGTCAGAATTCAAATATTCACTGCATTATTTCATGGTGGAGAAGCAGTGTGCTGCCCCTAACACATACCAGTTGTGTGACCATGCACAAGTAATTTAACTATTTTACGTTGACTACTGTTAGTTACAGAAGAGTTACTGAGCAACATTGGTGGAGGGAGTTTCCATACTGGAAGTTCTGCACATACTGGACCAGACCATTCTGTGGTGCATATTGAAAAATTGAATTTGTGTCCCTCAGATATTTTGTTACATTATACATTGTCAAGTTGACTTCTTGGCTTTATGCATTAAAACGGATAGTTTACAGAGAAGGAAGCATCTGTAGTGTCATCAAAAGAGTTCCTATCTGTCCATAAGGCCTAGATTCCTGAATGCAAGGAGTGTGGAAGACGTGACCTTTTTGGTTGGACTGAGATGTTTCTGTGAGTTCGATTCACCAGGACCAAAGACATCTGGAGGGCCTGATTCATTAATCCTTACTGGGTCTTCAGAACCAGAAGATGCAATAAAGGCTGTTTTAAAAAAGTAAAAAGGGTTTTGAGGATGGAATGTGCTCATGGAAAAGGAGGAAGTGGGTTGGAAGAAGTTTTTCAAATTAGCTTAGAGGTAAAAAACAACCTAGCTACAACGCAGGTTTGTTAAGCCGTGAAAACACCCCTTGGGAAGCATCAGAACTTAAGGCTTCAATTCAGTTCAGTTCAAATGCCATTTAACCAATGCCTAGTCTTTGCCAGGCACTGTTCTAGGCACAGCAGATCCAGAGACTAAAAGGAAACAGACCCTGACTTCTATGAGTGTGTATTCTATTGGGGGTAGAGGGAAAAACAACATAGGAAGATAAGTAAATACAGCACACAGACAAAGCAAATCTAAAGCTATTTCTTGAGGGAGGGTAGGAAGAACTCTTGTTTAGAAGATCAAGAAAGGCTTTGTGTTAGGAGGTGACACCTGACTTTAACCCTCGAAGGGGGTAAGAGATTCCAGGAGGTGGAGAGGAGGAGGTAGAGCATTCCAGGCTTGAGCTATAAGCTGGTACTCCCTGGGACAGAGTATTTGGGGGATGTGGGTATAAATCCAGCTTACGGTACTTATTATCTATGGGTCCAGTAGGCAAGTCACTTAATTTTCCTCTTCTCCTGTAAACTGAGGGTAACAGGACCTATCTCACGGAGCTATAGTGAGGCTCAAACAAGATAATATGTATAAAGTACTTTATAGGTCTTCAGGAACTTGGGAAATTTAGCCATTGCTATTAATATTAAGGTGATTGGTGTGTGTGTTGAGAGTTGCTGCTACTCCATACCCATAGTCAACTTTGAGTTTCAGAACAGGTGCTCATAAACCTTGGTAGGGGAAGACTCCTTGCCTGGGAGTCCCCTATACCAGTAGAGTCCCCATGAGTCAGCAACCAACCAAAAACCCAGGCTCTGCCGTGGACTTGGCTTCTTTCTTGGGCTTAGAATAACAGGTGGGGAGGTATAGTAAGAGGAAGAACAGAGTGCTGATAGTGAGCTTACAGTTTTGATTCTCTGCTTCTGTCATAAGTAAAACAGATTAGCAAATTTCTCTTTGATGATTTGGTAAGAAAAAAAATCCACCCCATTTGCCTGAAGAGATATTAGCATTGCAGACAGCATAGTCCTTCTAGACAAGGCAGAGGAATCAATGCACCTTGTCATCGGGGGATTTATCACGTTAAAAATGTGTCACCAAACAGTGTGAGGTTGTAGCAGTCTGTTCTATGTGCTGTTTCTTTGACAACAGAACCGAACTGAGATAAATCTGGATGGCTTACCTTTATGTTCAGACACTGTAGATTTAGAGCTTTGATCAAGGGATCTTAGAGCAGATTAACTAACAGTGTTTAACCAGCATAGTCCAAACCTCCTTATGCCAGGACCACTATCCCCAGCGCCACCTTTAATAAAATCTCACACTGAAAGTTAACCAAGTCCAGCTTTAATCTTTAACATAACATTTAATGATTTAATTAATAGCAATCTATTTAATTTTATAATGTTGATATTTAATTTAAATTTTATGTAAGTTTTATGGTTCCATGAAGGGTAAGCATTTGACTTGAATAACTGTAAGGCTTTTATATAACTGAACTTTTTTTTTTTTTACATTTTGTTAGTTCCTGAGTTTAAAAAAAAATTATTTTTCCCAATTACATGTTAAGATAAGTTCTAGAATTTTTTTTCTTTTATAAAAATATTTCATTTATTTCCCAGTTATATATAAAGACAAGTTTTTTAGTTTAAAACTTTATTAATTTTGTTAGTTCTGCTAACTAGTTTAATAATTAGCTGATTTTTAAAATTTAATGCTAATTTGTTGATTTTGTTATATCATCAATATCTTTAATTAGCATCATTGTCAACTGTCCTTGATGAAGGTCTCCAGTAACTATGGGTCCTATATTCTTACTTTCCCCTCAATATCATCCCTATCTTGGACCCAGGTTGAAACTGTATGTATTCCCAGTCATTCCCCAGCTACTATCTCCTCTCTTCCCCACCCCCAGTATGCAGGGTGGCCACTCCCAGCTTTCTGACTCCAGCTTCACTGTCACTGAAATAGTGGCATCTCCAATATCACGTGCTTTCCCTGTTTTGATAGAGGCAGGAAGTTGGACAATATGAAGACTTGAAATAGTTTGTTAGTGTAGAGAGCATCAAAGAGAGGAAAGGTCATGTAGAAAGGGAAACTTGGGCTTCTTAGGATCCTGAATTATAAGGCTTAGAGCTAGAAGGAATATGGTCTAACCCCTTCATTTTACAGATGAAGAAACGGAATTAAACAGGGTCAAACGTGCCCAGGGTCATACAAGTAGTGAGTGTCTGAGGCTGGATTTAAACTCGGGTCTTCCTGACTCCAGACCTAGCGATCCATCCACTGAGCCACTGGGCTGCCCTTGGCTGGGGTCAGACCTGTTTAATTTCAGCTGTGCACAAACAATGAAAGCTGGCTTCAGGGGTGTTTTGTACTGTTCTTTGTAGTCTCCCTGGGCAGCTCAGCTCGCTCCTTATAATGCAGCTGGGTGGTTCAGGTGACGCTCTTGCCTCCAAGGATCTTGTAAATCCTAGGTAGGACAGCTGTAATGTTTACCCATTACTAGGCCTGCATATTTAGGACTTGCTTTTTCCTTCCCCACACTGGGCCTATATTTCCAGGGTTTGCCAGCCTCTTGGTCAGCGATGGTGCTTCTTAATGGGATAACATCCAGCACCTGGTCCAATCTCATACATTTTTTAAACAAAGATATGGTTATTAAAATATTAGCATCACCCCAGGGTTACGGTTTTAGTGGAACCTTAGAGGTCATCTATAGCAGCCCTTCATTTTATAGATGAGGAAGCTGAGGTTACAAGGTCTACATGATTTGTCTGAGGTTAAACAGGCTATAGACAGTGGAGCTAGGATTTCTACACAGGGCCTATGACCTTCTTTCCTCTTTACCCCAATTACACCCAAAGTCTATAATAACACCCTCTGGACTCTCATACAGGACCTGTCCTTCTTACCTGATACCTTGGAGAAACCTCTGCCCTACAACACCCCCCCCCCCATCTTCTTAATGACTTCTTCCTTGGGGACTAACCCAGCCCATCTTACCCTCACTCACTGTTGGGTGCCCTCTGGTCTCCTCACAAGCCTCCTTTTCCCGTCCTTCCCCACTCCCTATATGTGTTATCATCTTCCATTAGAATGTGAGCTCCATGAAAGCAGGGGCTATTTCTATTTTTTTTTTTTTTGTATCCTCACTTCTTAGTTCCATGCCTGACACATAGCAAGTGCTTAAGAAATACTGGTTCTATCTATCATCTAAGTATCTGTATATCTATCTGTCTGTCTGTCTGTGCATTATCTATCTGCCTGTCTATCTATCTATCTATCTATCTATCTATCTATCTATCTATGCATTCATCTATCTGCCTGTCTGTCCTCCATCCATCAGTCTGTCTATGCATTCATCTATGCCTGTCCATCTATCTATCTATCTATCTATCTCTGCATCTATCTGTCTGTCTATCTCATCTTTCTGTCTGTCTGTCATCTATATCTCTAATTATAGGCAGTTACCAGTTTATGAAGACATTGTATTTCAGTAATTCACATATAAGTGAGCTGTTGGAGGGGATTGGACAAGGACTTCAATGGCTCCCATGTCACTGGTGGGCACAGATGATGACAGAGGGTATCAGTGTGTATCAACAAAGCAATATTCATGCCATCCTGGGGATGCTAGGGTACTTGCTGCTACACAGTGGTAAAGGCTGATACCTGTAGAAGGGCATGTTCATGGTGGAGAGTGACTTACACCTAAAGGGAATATCAGTAAGGTTCAGAAAGGAAAGAGTGTCAAATCAGGGCTCCCGTGGGATTGGCTATGGACAAATGCATTGTGCACAAGTTAGGTCCTGCCTTTACTACCTGGGTTTTAGAAGTGAAGAGAAATAAAGGATTAAAGGCATGGAAGCTCCTTGGAGAGCACCCTTCTTTTACAGATATGGCCATCTTAAGAGTTACCCAGGTGAGTTACCCAGGACTGTACAAATGGTTAATGAGCAGAGCTGAGATTCAAACCCAGGTCCTCCAACTCCAAAAAACAAATTTTTTTCTTTTTTTTTCTATCAGAGGGTTGAAAGAGACTCTAAGAAAAGATATTTACTAGCTGTGAGAACTTGGACAAATCACTTAACCCTGGCTAAGTTTCCTCATCTAAAAAATGAGCTGGAGAAGGAAATGACAAACCATTCCAGTATTTTTGCTGAGAAAACCCTAAATGGATCATGGAGAGTCAAACACTACTGAAAAATGATTGAATGTGGGGCAGCTAGGTGGCACAATGGATAAAGCACCAGGTCTGGAGTTAGGAAGACCCAAGTTCAAATCTAGCCTCAGAAGTCAGTAGCTAAGTGATTCTGGGCAAATCACATAGCCCTGTTTGCCTCAATTTCTTCATCTGTATCTTCTCGAGGAAAACCCCAAATGGAGTCATGAAGAATCAGAAATACTTCAAAACAACAAGCCCTGACTCTCAAAACAAATGCTTTTACTATTATAGGATTGAAAGGGACTCCAGAGATTACATATCTGTCCTTCCTATCTCATGCATAGTAGTTACATCTATTTTAATATTTTGAATTTAGATCCATTTTAACATAAACAAAGAGGACCCAGAAGTCTTCTTTCTTATCTTTTTCAAATGCCAGCCCACTAATAGAAACTCATCTGATGCCGGGCTTTGTGAATTATCCTGCACAAGCCATGATTAGCATGTGTTAGTTATAATGGCCTCTTAATGGAGGTTTGCATAAAATCCTTCCTCTTGCATCATTTTCACAAATCATTTGGGGGGAGTAATCAATCAATGAACATTAGTCAGTGCTTTCTATGGAATCTTATTCCAAATAGCTTTCATTTTATTATTATTTTATTAACTGTATTTTATGTTAACATTTATTTTTTAAAACGGTGAGTTCCCAATCCTCTCCTTTCTTCCTGCCTTCCATTTTATGAATGAACTCAAAATCATGAACTCAAACCTTTTTTGGGGCATTGGAAAATAAAGTCCCCAGAAAATATGTTTTTAATGACTTTTTCTGTCTCCAAGCACACTCTCTTCCTCACCCTTGAGGGCCTTCGCAAGGGGGCTTACTAGTTCTCACTAATTAAAGTTCTTTTTTCCTGTTGCTTATTGTTTTTTCCCTTTCCCTTTAGAGTTAGGGCAGGCACCTTGGCCCTTCTGCAGAGGCCTGGAGAATCTCCTTCCAATCAGGATAAGCTTTCTTTTGGCAACCTGCCTTTTAAGGTCACTATTCCCCAATTTTGAAACTCTGTTTTTTCTCCCTCTTCTCAGCTGGGGTGTGTGTGTGTGTGTGTGTGTGTGTGTGTGTGTGTGTGTGTGTGTGTGTGTATACTTGTGCATATATGCAAACATGGGTTGTCAATGCATTTTTTAAAAAACAGATTGTCTGGAGATCATACATCAGTTGAGCAATTTTTAGTGGTTTTAGAAGCCGGTTTCTGAAAGTGGCTCTGCTCTTTTCATGCTTAGCATTTAAAAACACAGCAGAAAAGTTTATAAACACAGTCACACATTGGTTTCCACATAATGGTAATACATATCTATACTTGACTTCTTGGAAGGGGGGGTGGTGAGTCAAGAGAATGGTTTTGGGTTCAGACAGTGGAAGCTAAGAGGGTGGGGGAGAGAAGCAGCTGATAAGCATACTTCTAAGAAGCTGCATCACTGAAACATCTCACTACATCTTTCCTGGAAATGGATGCTGCAAGATTCAGGAATATTCCACCTTTCATTTCCTTGTCACGGTTAGCTAGCACCATTCTGCCTATGCTTTATGTCTTTGAAAAATATCAGTGGGGGATGGAGGAGGAGGGGCAGAGGGGGATCCTTTTATGGTTTAAAAGTGGGACATTCCCAAGCTCCATCCCAGATGGGTTGTACAACTGCTGAAGTGTAATTTGAGACCTTCCAAACATGAGCACATGGAGTATGTATACCCCCAGGGACTTCTCAGCCCAACCCTTTCCAGGTGTGTTTTTTGTCTTTTTCATTTTCTTCTAGAGTTTTTATTTTTCCATCAAATCCCCGTGTTCCTCAAATACCAGCTCATAAAAGCCAATTAGAGTTAGACAGTGTTGTTGGATGAGAAACTGTTGGGTCCCTCTTGGTGTAGATTCCAGCATCCCATGGGGACTAGAGGGATTTTCAGCTCAAAAGCAGAAAAAAGGCTGAGGGGGCTGAATCCCACAGTCTGTGGGAGTTTGTCCCTCTTTGCAGCTGACAGCATTGCAGAATTCCCTCTGGGGCCATAAGAGAAACTACATTAGCCAATGTTGTTGTTTGAATAAAATCCCCCACTGTTATGGGTTGGTCCCAAGTTATATGATTACCTTTCCTCCTCCCTTGCCTCATGATTACATTTATTATAGCTGAACACACGTTCCTCATTAATATCTTGGGTAATATGGGAAATCAGAGGGCTGAAAATTAGTCAGAATAGGTACCAGATGTTTGTATTAGCGTGGCATGTATCTGCATTCAGAATGCTTAAGGATCATATTTATCGAATCTGAAAATGACTTAATGCTTTCCCTCTTATTGGACAGTGGTCCTCCCCCAGATGATTTTATTCTCTTATAAAAGGTGGGATATTAATCTCTTCTTGTAGGAAGGATTAGGTTTAAAGTGTGGGCAGCAATGGCATCAATTTTCCCCTTCCTCCCCAAAAAAACCTCTCCTTCTGGATTCTATCCAGGCTCAGGGCTGTTCTGTAATCAACCCTAAGAAATGGGCGGTGCTCCTGGCTGAGGTTGGAAGCCTGCTTTGGATCTAAAAGGCCGGAACAAAAGGGAGAGAGGCCTGTTTTTGTATTTCCTTATTGCATTTGTTGGGGAGGTAGACAAGGGGAGAAAGAATCATCTTGGCATAGTGAAAAGAGATGCCACTTTCTGGCATCAGAAAGACTGAGAGAGGGGCATTTAGAGTCAACAAACATCTATTAAGTTCCTACTGTTTGCTAAACACTGTACTAGCAATTAAAAAAAACGTTTATTAAGTGCCTACTACATGCCAGGGACTGTGCACATGCAGAAAGAGGCAGAAGACAGTCCTTGACCACAAGAAGCTTACAATCTAATGGGGCTGACAACATGGGGACAAATATATACAATTGAGCTATATACAGCATGAACAGAAAATAAAGAGGGAGAAGGCACTAGAATTCAGAGGGGCTGGGAAAGGCTGATGGCACAAGATGGGATTTTAGTTGGGGGTAGCATTGGGAAATATAAAGACAGGCAAAAACATGGTCCCTTGGGTGAGTGTCTCATCCAACAGCACAGCCTGTTGCTAATTGGCTTTTATGAGTCAGAGTGTTAGGAACGTGAAGATTTGGTGTAAGAAGTAAAGCCTCCAGAAGAAAATGAAAAAGACAAAAAAAGCCTCTCTGTTCAGAACATCATAGGAGTAGAGAGATTGTCAGTGCAAGCTGAAAGGACCCAGAGGTCCATTTTCCAGAGGAAGAAGCAGGCTCATTGAGATGGCAGCTAGGTTGGCACCATAGTGCCCGGAGTGCTGGGACCAGGCATCAGAAAGACGTGGGTTCAGATTCTGTCTCAAGACACTGGTAAGTTGTCTGACTCTCTGGCAACTTGCTTAATCTCTCTGTGCCTCAATTTCCTTATCTGTAAAAATGGAGATGACCATAGCACCTATCTCCCAGTGTTGTCAGGAGGGATAGAATAAGATCCTCTATGTGAAGTGCTTTGGAAAGTTAAAAGCACTGTATAAATGCTAGCTATCATTCCCAATGTCACCTGGGTCATGAGCGGCAAAGCCAAGTGTAAGGGGGTAGCAGTTTTATATTCTGTCCTGGTCAGATCACATCTGGAGTTCATTGTACTTTGGGTCACATTTGAGGCAGGACGTGGAAAAACTAGAGACTGTTGAGAAGAGATCATCCAAGATGGTGCAGGCCACTGAGGATGGGTTGGAGGAACTGGGGCTATTTAGCCTGGAGAAGAGGCAAAAGCCTTTCTGTGTATCCCCAGCATTTTGCACCCTGCCTGGCATATAGTAGGTGCTTAATAAATGATTGTTGATTGATTAATTGACTTTATACATTGGTGTACATGCATGTTATCTCCCCAATAGACAGTGAGCTCGCTGAGAGAACGGGGCCTTTTGCCTTTCTGTGTATCCTCAGCACTTTGCACCCTGCCTGGCACATAGTAGGTGCTTAATAAATGCTTAGTGACAGTAATGATAATTGTCTGGAGGATTGTTGTACAGAGGAGAGAGTGTTTGGCCGAAGAGAACAGAAGCAGGAGCAATGGATGGAAGTTTAAAGCTTGATGTCAATAATGAGAACTCTCTGAAAACATCGGGCTGCTCTGGGAGTCATTGGTCTCCTTCTCATGGAAGGTCCTCAGGCAAGGTGGCCTTGGGTCTTGGGGGGGCGCGTTCTTTTGGGTTCCAGCTCTGAAATCCTGTGATTCACTTACTCAGAAGATTTCCGTCAGGGCCTGCCACCTGTGATGGGGATGGGTGTGAGGGAAGGAGGCAGCTGTGCCCCATAAGCCACAGCCTGGGACTGCTCCCTACACTTACCCATATGGGCAACCACCCTGAACAGGGATTGGTCAGGAAGCTTCTGCGGCCCTCTGGGTAACAGGGTGCTCCCGTCAGCAAACTTAGGACCGGGTTTTCTTAGTTCCTGAGGTTGGCCTTGTGGCAACTAAAAACCCTTGCTGGTAAAAATGAGCAGACTTTCTGCCATGTTGAGGGGTTCTTCAGTGAAGACTGGTGTTTGTAGAATAAAGGCTTGACTTGCCTCTGGACCAGGGATTGGTCCATGAGGTCAGGGGATAGATTTCAGGGGGCTTGAGAACTTGAATGGGAAAAATTACAACTTTATTTTAATGGAATTGGTTTCCTTCTTAACCCTATGTATTGTAATGTATGTGCTTGATAACATATCATATGATTGGGAGAAAAGGGTCTATTGACTTCACCAAGCCTGCCAAAGGGTTCCATGAAAAAATAAAAAAGGTTCTAGATCTTCTTGGTCAAATCATAGTGCCATCATTGGGAGGTGAGCCCAGGGCAGGAGGGGGTCTGAAGCGTGCCCAGGACCAGGATGTGGTCACAGAAATGGAGGCTGTTCTGAAGCTGGGGACTGCTCTAAGGGAAAGCAAAAGTAGACAGGATGAGGCTGAGAGCAGGATGTGTGTGTGTGTGTGTGTGTGTGTGTGTGTGTGTGTGTGTGTGTGTGTGTGTGTGTGTTGGGGGGAGGGTGGGAAAATGCAATATTCTAAACACCACCTGGAGAGGTATAGGGCAATGTGTGGTATTCAGAGAGAGTGGAGAAAAGCAAGTGTATTTCCTGCCTTCGATAGCTTTTGGGGGTGGGGGGAGCCCCATGGGACTGGTTGCTGAGCAACCAGAAGTGCCACCTCCCTCATTTCAGGATCATTTCTCTTCTCCAAAGCATGGCTGAAGATTTGGTACAAGTGATGATGATGGTGAGAGAGAGAGGGCAGAGCTTTGAGGAAGGAATGGGAACCAAAAGGACAAAAATCATCTCGTGTTGATAAAGAATGAGCAGAGGGACGAAAGAGCCAGAGAAAGACCCTCCACCACTGGACTACAGCTGTGGCCAGAAGGACAGTAGCAGCAATACCTTCTGGGTTACTTGGTGTGGAGCTCTGAAGGCAACATCGAAAAAAGGAGTTAAGGTTACTCTTTTGGAAAAGCTGGTACAGGTCATAGTAGATAGTGTGGATGGAGGAGACAGAAAGACCTGGGTTCTAGTCCTGCTTCTATGACGTTGGCTAGGCCGCTGGGCAACTTGCATATTTTTAACTGTGAATTTGTTTTTAAAAAAATATAAATATATATATACACACACACATACATATATTATATATAAGATATAAACAAGTTCACAGTTAAGAATATGTATATAATATATATATATATGTGTGTGTGTGTGTGTGTGTGTGTGTATACACATACATATAATAAACTGTATTTCAGTGCAGTTGGTTTCCTTGGTTACCTTGCTTAAATTATTTGAGTATTTCATTAGACTGACTCCCCTCCCTCCCCAAAAAAGGTTAAGAACCTCTCTTCCAGAACTTTCCTCTCCATTGAAGGCTGTCTGACCTGGGACACCAGAGGGTGTTTCCACCCATTGACACCAATGAAATAACGATTCAGTCCCCTCAGGATTTGTTCTCTCCTCCCCCTCCCCCCAGCAGAATCTCTGAGCTTGAAAAGACTCCAGGGGTTCTTTGATCAGCATGTACATAGTTTGGGGTTTATGCTTTTATTTCTCTGTGACCTTATTCCACATTTCATTTGCTCATTCATTTAGACTGTGTATGATCCAACTAAATGGGACTTTTTACTGTTTGTCCCCCGTGATTTTTCTATCTCTGTCTCCAGTGCTTTTGCTCAGGCTGGGTCCTGTGCTGGGAATTCTTCCTTCCTCACCTCCACATCTTAGAACTAGTTTCCTTTAAGAGAACTTAAGGACCCTCTTTATAGGAGGCCTTTCCTGATCTCTTAAGATGCTAGTGCCTCACCCCATCAAACTACCTTTTAATTATTAGATATTTGGTATATAATTTTCTGTGTACATGTGATCTCCCCAATAAAATGTGAACTACTTGAGGGTATTTATTTCACTTTTGTCTTCAAACCTCCTGTGCTTAGCCCAGGGCTTAGCACATAGTAGGTGATTAATCAATACTTGTTGATTGATTTTGTTGATATCGTTATTAAATACACACACACACACACACACACACACAATAAAAATTACTTCCTTTCTTCCTGACTCCCCCTCTCATTATTTTTATCACATGCTTGGGGCAGGAAAACCCATGCCTAGGGACAGGGCTCTTAAAAAGCAAGGCCATGGAGAGAGCCCTGAATTCAAGTTAATCACCTCCCTGTATAATTTTTCCCCCCTGGAGTCTTTGCATTAAAAAAAAAATCTCTTGTCCTCTCACAATTTTCATAAAATCTTATTATCTAACTCTGAAGGAATTGGTTGAGAGGTAACATCATATTGTAGATAGGTCAACTGTGTCTCCTTGAGACCTGGATTCAAATCTATGGCACACAATGCTATATGTGACCATGGACAAGTAGCTTAACCCTTAGTATTGCATAAAATCCTCTAAAACTGTAAGCAATCAGTAAATCACCAGCCCACATTTGTGGAAGGAGTTTTCACACCTAGAAGTCCTTACAATAGTAACAGAGACCAAGACAAAAATGAGGGACCATAGATTTGGAGCTGGAAGGTAGCCAAGAGGCCATGAGCCCTAGCTCCTTTATTTTATAGATGATTAGACTGGGGTTAAATGACTTGGCCAACATCACCCAACTAGTAAGTGTCTGAGGTGAGAATTCAATCTTCGGTCTTCCTCATTCTGAGTCCAGTGGTCTATCTATTACACCAAATGTCTTTGGCTACCCCACCTCTTTTTTTACATGAATAATACTAATGAATAAACTAATGTTCCAAAATATATTGAAAATAAAGAATTTCCTGGGGGAGGGAGAAGAGGAGGGGAGTGAGGTACCAGCTAGGTCAATGTAAATAGTAAGTCTCTTTCTAGATTTTTGTTCTGATAAGCACTTGTCTGAGCTGTAAAATATTTCTGGTCATGCCTTGATTTGTTTATTTAGCATGGATGGGATAATGGGCAAATTTATGGCATTAAGATGAAAATGCAAAGTTCAGCATAGAGATTCCATCAAGCCCATGAAGACACCAGAGCTACATGGGGGAAACTTTTCTCTGTAGCCCTCCAGCATCAGACATACCAGACCTCCCATGGGCCCTGGCAAAGGAGAGTGGATTGGGAAGCTGTGGGGGAACTGTTTGCTTATGTTAATGTTTGCCTTGTTCTAGTGACCCACTTCAGGGAGGCTCACTCTGCCACCATGCTGGGTTTCTGCTGCCATTCCCTGTTTCTTTGCCACCTCATGCTGTCTCTCAAAAAGAGCCAGCAGTGTGACACAGGGTGCTGCTGAGTATTGGAAAAAGACAAACGCCTCATGGCATAAACCAGATAGCTGCTATCAGTCTAGATAATTCCCGTCAGTTCTGAAATAGACTTGGCAAAACACTGTGTCTGCTTATGGTGTTGAGACAGTGGGTTGGTGATGACTGGGCACCTGGGTTGCATTTGCGTTGGAAGTGAGGGCAGTGTCAACGAGGGAGACTGAGGAAACATAACTTCAATCCTGAGCAGAATGTGACCTCAGGTTCATACATGTATCTAGGGCTCGACAGGATTTTGAAGACCATCAAGTTGAACACCATCATCTTATAGGGAAGGAAACAGAGATTCAGAGAGATGGAGGGACCCCTTAGCCTTGGACCTTGCCCAAGGTCACATAGATCATCTATCTGTAAGGTAGAGATGGATTGCTACTCTTCATTGGATGGAGTTTCCATATGGGGACCCCCCCCCCCATTGATGAAACCACAGCCCTGCAAACCCCACCCTCCCAATTAAACAAACAAAACATAAACACACAGACAGATACAGAGGCCTTTCTAGTACATTCAGTTAGGCAAACATAGTGAAAAAAGAGGTTGGTGCTTGGCAGAATGAGAAAGAAGCCTGTGTGAAATCCCCCACATCCACCAAAGGGTGGATTTTTCTAAGTGGCAAAGCCAGGATTCAGTCCCAGGTATAATGACTTCAGATTTGGTGTTTTTTCTGCTCGCTTCCTGCACCTTTGGCACTGTGGGGATATGGGGTTTTGTCAGGGCAGGTACTCCCTTGACCAAGGCAAATGATCACTCTCCATAGGCTTTGAGAGTTGCTATGGTCCCTGTCTCGCCTCCACCCAAAAAAGGCAGCAAGATGATAAAGAGGATAGAATGAAGGGCCTGGAGTCATGAAGACCAGAGTTCAAATCCAGTTTCAGACACTTCCTAGCTGTGTGATCCTGGGCAAATCATACCCCGTTTGCATCAGTTTCCCATCTGTAAAATGAGCCAGAGAAGGAAATGACAAACCCACTCCAGTATTCTTGCTGAGAAAACACCAAATGGAGTCATGAAGAGTCAGAGATAATGAAATGACTGTTAGTGCACGGTCAAAGCCCTCATCACTGTGGGCCACAGGCCAGACTGTCAATAAACATTTGATACTCGCTTACAGGGTTAGGCACCATGCTAAGCTCTTGAGACAGAAGTACAGTCAAATAAGACGGTTCCTGTTTTCAGGGAGTTTGCAGTCTAATGTGGGAAGGTGGGACAACTAGTAATGTTGTAGGGGGGAGAGATGGGGAATCGGAGGAGAAGGAAGGGCATCTAGAGGGGAACAGGTTGTTTTTAGGAAGGAGGGATTAGGAGAGAGAGCCCGGGAAATAGGGAGGGCTAGGGTTCTTTCTGAAATGAGGGAGGGTGCCTGGGCAATCAGTCTCATGAAGCCTATGGGACCTTTGGCATGAGGGAAATGCACTCTTTAGTATTGCAGTTCTGTAGTAGATTTGTAATTTATCTCTTCAGTGTGGTTTTGGGTACTTTCTTCCATTGGTGTAAATCACTACCCATATACCCCTTTCCATCCTTGTGTGATCCTTATCTTTGTTCTGTGACTATCCTGTAGAGATTGTCCCAATAGGCTGAAGACCTCCTCTATGCCTTTTTATATATTTATGTGTATATATACACACAGACACACACATATACACATTATATATTTTGTGGAAACCAGTGGAACACCTGTGTATTTAATTAGGCACTTAATCAGTATTTGCCAAATGAATGAATTTGAATGTATTATCTAAGTCAATGAATAAATATACTTGTTTCTAGGTGGTTGTTTTTGTTGTTGTTTTTTTAAAATATCCTTTCCAGAGGGAGGTGGGGATTCTTCTGATGTTTGGGAGGAGACCTGTGCAAATGTCAAATGGGGAGTGTCCTTTGCCCAGAGGAATTTTACAGAGAATTATGAGCCAAAAGGAGATAAAAAAAAACACACACACACTCAAAAGAAATGAAACCTATTGGTTTCTTAGAAAAATAGTTTAGCCATTCTCTCTTCATGTTGGAAATAATCAACCTCCGTTGTCATCCTTGGTCTAAGCTAAGTTGGCAGTGGCTAGAGGACTCAGGAAGCAGAATCTGAATCCCAGGAGGATGCATGTTTTGGGATGAGTCCTGATGTTTCTGAGGGGCATGTGTAAGTTGTGGTTGTTTTTCTCTCTGCAGGTCCCGTGCCTCGGACAGAATGTGTGCTGTCCCCTGTCAACTCCTCACACCCTGTCCAAGCCCTGTTGGAGAGTTTCACTGTCCTGTCTGGCTGTGCGAGCCGGGGCACAACCAGCCTGCCTCAGGAGGTACACATCCTGAATCTTCGGAATCCCGATGAAGGACCTGGCCAGCCTGAGAGAGAGGTAGGGTGAATGTGTTCACTGCCAAAGCCACTGTGCCTTTCATTAGCAAACCCAAAGCCAACAGGCCATTTTTTTTTTTAACTAGAAGGTTTCCTTCCAGTGCTGTGGTGAAGCAGGGTTATTTCCATATGAACGAGAAGTTCTTTAGGGGGAGTTGTGTTCTGATCTGGGGAAAAGGGTGCTAGAAAAATAGAGAAGAATTTCAAGAACAGAATTCCTTTAGAGACTCATTGAACTTCAGACTCTTCCTTTTTGGTGATTACTTGGAATCTGCCTCAGTCTCTAAAAGATTTTTTTAAAAGTTCATCTTTCAGAGGCATTGGCCATCAGTTATTATGGTAATAATAAAGATAATAAATGATGCTTGTATGACTTTTAAAAGTTGTAAAGTGGGGCGGCCAGGTAGCACAGTGAATAGAGCACTGGCCCTGGAGTCAGGAGGACCTGAGTTCAAATCTGGCATCAGACACTTAATACTTACTAGCCATGTGACCTTGGGCAAGTCACTTAACCCCAAATGCCCTTCCTTCCCCCCTCCAAAAAACAAAAACAAACAAACAAAAAGGTTGTAAAGTATGTTTCCTATATTATCTCATTTGATCATTTTATTCTCTCTGTGCTTATATGTAAGCACTTGTCCTCTGTTCGAAAATAAGTGCCTTGAGAGTCGGAGTTATTTCATTCTTCTTGTATCTTCCAGGGCCTAACTGGGGGTTACAAGTACAGGGGAATATTAGAACTGTGCCTGGGACACCAGCACATGGCTTAATAAATGTTTGGTGATTGACTAGCTGATTGTTATTTGTCAACCCAGTGAGGTAGGTTCTACAGGAATTATCATCACCGTTTTACAGATAACACTGAAAGAGGTCAAGTGGTTTTAGGGAGGTTTCACAGCCAGTGTCAGGGGTGGGATTCAACTCTAGATCTTCCTGAAGCCAAGCAAGACATTCCATCCTCTGTGCCGCACTATCTCCCTATAAATCAAAGCTTCCTAATTTGTGTGTGTGTGTGTATTGGACCCCTTTGGCAGTGATGTTGAAGTGTATAACTCCCTTCTCAGAATTATGTTTTGTTTATTAAATTTATACTTGAAGGAAATGCTAAATTTCAGTTAGAGGTTAGTGAAAATAAAGATATGACCCCCCCACTCCTTTCCCTCTATCCTCTTTAAATCTATCTGCATACCTGTAGCAGCAACCACACTGGCATACCCAGGATGGCTGCTAGCACAGGTTCTTAGATCTGCTTTACTAGGAAAGATAGCCGTTCAAGGGGTCAACAGTCTTTTTTAATTACATTCATTAGTTCATGGGAAAAATCAGCACCCTCAACTTCAGAGAAAATCCAGACAAAAAAAATAGAGAGAATACAAGCAGAGAAATAAAAACCAACAGACAGGGCTTCTAACTGTCTGAGAAATTAGCACAGATCAACAGACTGATCCAACTGTCTGATCCTTACATAGTTACCAGAGAGGGAAGCACTAACATCTGGGCTTTTCAAGGGTGGGGGACTCATTAACAGCTACTCAGAGTCTCATCTGGTCAAATCATAAGAACACTCTTCCAGTGAGTGAGCTCCAAAGCAAAATGCTAACCTTAGAGTGTATGTTTTATATGTGTGTGTGTATATATATATATATATATATATATATATATACACACACACACATATGTATATATATATGTATGTATACACACATATATGTGTATATATATGTATGTATACACACACACACACACACACACACACACACACACACACACACACATATATATATAGAGAGAGAGAGAGATGCAAACACACACCCTTTTTAGAGCCAGAGGGCATCACAACCCTCTTGACTCAGTGCCTAACAAAAAGTATGAAAGTCTTCCTACAAGCAAGCCTCCCCTAACCAAGCTTCCCTTAATGGGCTTCATGGGAAGTCTATTAATGGGCAGGATGATCTTCAATCCCATTAACATTACAATAACCTATTACAATACAATAGAACCCCAGTTTAAGAATCTCTGCTATAATATGTTTCTAAGCTGTTGTATTCCAGGGGAGCTGTAGGAAGATGGCTGTCATCTAGGGGTGGAAATAGACTCTTCTTTTAATCTTTCTGACATGATATAGATTAGGGTAAATTAGTATATTTGGCAGAATGGGTTGAAATCAGTCAGCCAAGTAGCATTTATTATGTGCTTTCTGTGTGCTAGGCACTGTGTAGTAAGTTCTGGAGATAGAAAGACCAAAGTGAAACAGTCTTTGCCCTCAAGGAACTTAACCTTCAAATAAAGGAGGCATCACTGGGTAGGTGGCACAGTGGATTGAGAGTTGGGCTTGGAAGCAGGAAGATTTGAGTTCAGATCCTGTCTCAGAAGCTTACTAGCTATGCGGCCTTGGGCAGGATACTTAGCCTCTGTTTATTTTTGTTTTCTCCATCTGTAAAATGGGGATAATGATGGCACCTACCCTCCGGGATTGTTTTAAGGATCAAATGAGATAATTATTGTTAAAGAGCTTAGCGCAGTCCCTGGCACATAGTAAGGGTTATATAGATGTTTGCTATTAGTTTTAGAAGGGAGTGGTGGGGATCAGGAAAGCTTTTGAAGGAAATGTTTGAGCCAGTCTGTTTCTTCATCAATCCATTGGTCTGCCAGTGAACGTTAATATATGCTGGGTGATGTGCTCCTCTGTTACTTAAATGGCTCATTAGATGTGTCTGAAATGTTATCATTTCTTCCAGGGAAAGAGAAACCACACAATCCATGCTCACACTTTGTGGTTGTTTTGCTGTGTCCAGCTTTCCATGACCCCATTTGGGTTTTCTTGGCAAAGACTCCGTAGTGGTTTGTCATTTCCTTTTCTAGCTAATTTTACAGATGAGGAAATTGAGGCAGACAGGGTTAAGTGACTTTCCCAGGGGCACACAGCTGGCAAGTGGTTGAGGCTGGATTTGAACTCTGATCTTCCTGACTCCAGGCCCAGCTTTCTATCCACTGAGCCACATAGCTCCTCTGTTCACACTAATGATTAGGAAAAACTTTTTTCCCCTGAAAACCATTTCTTATTGACCTTTCTTCTGGTTAGAGCTGGACAGTTTCCCAAACCATTTATTTGGTATGACTTATATGCCTTCCTCCTCCTCCTCTTCTTCCTTCCTCCTCCTTCTCCCCTTTAGGCTGGAATGGGGAGGGTAAAGCAAAGAGGAAATAGATTTTGATCTTGAAAATAGTGTGCAGATTTGGCTGTTTTCAAAGTAGGATGATTTAGCTCACCCCAATATGTTGTAAATTACTACTCCTGATTCTTTTGGGGGCCTTCCACAGCTGCAGCAACAAATGTCAACTCTCATTCCCTGCTCCTTGGACCACATCTTTCCTTCTCCACTTTGAGGGGGAGGAGAGAATGTGTAGGGGAAGAGGGGGGGAAATGCAGCTCTTAGTGAGGGCTAGGAAGACACCCAGTCATTGCTTCTTTATGGATGTTTCATTCAGAGAGATGAAGAAACAATTGTCCCAGCTCACAGGGCCAAGGCCCGGCAATCTTGGTGTTAAATTGTGCAGTGCTTGTGTTTACCCTGAAAATAAATTCAGATCCATGGCTGTAGTGAAAGGAAAACATTTCCAGAAAGCACTGGAGGGCTTGCCCACTCCGGTGTTTATCTTAGTGCACTAAGTGAAATCTGTTGCTGCCTGACACTTGAGTTTAATTGAGCACCAGTCCTTCTTTGGGCTGGGTTCTAGTAATGGAAAGACAAAACGTCCCTGTCATCAAGGGGTTTGTAATAATAATGTTTTTATTAGTTCTGTCCAACTCTTCATGACTCCATTTGGCTTTTATTTTGTTTGCTTGTTCTTTTGGAGTGGGGGAAGCAAGGCAGTTGGGGTTGTGACTTGCCCAAGGCCATACAGCTAATTAAGTTTCAAGTGTCTGAGGTTGGATTTGAACTCAGGTCCTCCAGACTCCAGGGCCAGTGCTCTATTCACTGCCCCACCTAGCTGCCCCCATTTGGGTTTTCCTACTGGAGTGGCTTGTTATTTTCTTTTCTATAGCACTTTACAGATGAGGAAACTAAGGCAGAGAGAGGTGCCTCTACCCATGATCACACAGCTAGTGAGTGTCTGAGTCAGGATTTGAACTCAGATCTTCCTGACTCCAAATCCAGCATCATTAATATCCTTTTCCACTTAGCTGCCCAATTATATTCAAGTGTGTTTGTGTGTGTGTGTGTTTTTGTGTGTTTGTGTAGGCAAACATGTATGATGATATTAAAAAATACAAAGTAGGGGGCTAATGAGAAAGTCGTCCAGAATGCAGTAGGATTATTGAAGAGAAGAACATTTTTGGGCATTGGAATCAGGGAAGTCTACACAGAGGAGGTGGTCCCTGAGAGGAACCTCAGAGACAGGCTAGGATTCCTAGAGTTAGGGAGGAGATGGGAGTCCTTTAATGGGGAGGGGTGAAGAAGCATCAGTGCAAATGTCTGCCGTCAGGGAAGGAAATCATTTAATGTGACTAGAATGCACAGGATGGGATGGGGAGTAATAATGTGAAGTAAATCTGAAAAAAGTAGTTGGAGTCTGTGGAGGACTTTAAAAGCCACATTTAGGAATTTGTATTTTAACCTAGGGGCCATAGGGAGCCATGGGAAGTTTGTGAGTGGGGCAGTGACCTGATGACAATAGTAACTGACCTTTATATAGGGCTATACATTTTCAGTGTTTTACCCACATTATCTCATGTGACCCTCACATTAGCACCCGAAGGGAGGCGATACAATTACAGTTTCCATCACTGAGGCAGATCGGCTCAACTAAAGCTGTTATTTAGTCATCACATAACTGAGAGTGTCTGACAAAGAGTCTGAACCCAAATCTTTCTATCCCATGTCTAGCATATCAGTCAGTAAGCATATATATATATGTATATATATATATATGTATATATGTATATATATATATATATGTGTGTGTATGTGTGTGGCCCGTGTGCCAGGCACTGTGCCTGAGCACTGGGGATCCAAACAGTTCCTGCTTTCAAGGAGCTTACAGTCTAATGGGAGAGACATCACTCATTCATTCAGTAAACATTTATTAAGAATCTACAGAAGGAAGGTCGTAGCAGTAAGGAGGAGGTTACCTGTTACACTATGTTGCTTCTCCTATGTACTAAAAAGATTATTTTGGCCCTTATGTAAAGGATTGATTGGAGAAGAAAACTGGGGAGACTTGAGATTGGGGGAGTCCAATTAGGCTGTTATATTAGACTAGATCAGGGGTTCAGCCACTAGATCTGTGGCCTCAAGGCTCCACGTGGCCTTCAAGGTCCTTGGTTGCGGCCTTTTGACTGAGTCCAGGTTTTACAGAACAAATCCTTTTATTAAGGGGATTTCTGTGAAGTTTGGATTGGGTCAAAGAGCCACACTTGAGGACCTAGAGGGCCACTTGTGGCCACAAGGCTGCATGTTCCCCTGGACTAGGTAAAAGGTGAGGGCTTGAACTATAAGGTGGTGGCTATGGGAGTATAAAACAGGGGACAGACATGAGTTATGTAGTCGTGTGTGTGTGTGTGTGTGCGCGCGCGCGTGCATGTGCTCACGTGCATGCACAATTAGTAGAAGTAGATTTCTTCTGTGGAGAAAGGTTTTTGAAAGGACTGGTCAAAAGGGGAAAGCAATGAGATTTCCTAAAGTTATTGTTGAAAACTGTCAGAAGTTATGCTTTTTCTAGTATTTTGGAATATGGATATTAAAAAAATGAGTTAGACACTAGGAATGGTTCCCATTTATGGTGCTGAGATACCAAAGGAAATTGGGAAATTTCCTTCCCTAAGGACCTATAAGAAGTGAATGGCTGTGGCCCATCACTTTTAAAATTGAGACAATCTACCAAATGACCTTTGGAAATCCCATCAGTCCTGTGACTCAGCCATCCAGCAGAGACACAAAATCATATGTTTTGCAAATCCATCCATACATAAATACACACATATATGGGGAGAGAGAGAGGGAGGGAGGGAAGAAGGGAGAGAGGGAAGGAGAGAGAGAGAGAGAGAGAGAGAGAGAGAGAGAGAGAGAGAGAGAGAGAGATTGATTGATTGTGTGGGCAAAGGTGCCAGAAGGCCAGGAGCAGGACAGGGAATGGAAAAAAAAAGCGTTTATTTATAGATGAAAGGTGGGGGATAGATGGAGAGAATCCTAGTACAACACTGAAAAAAAAGTATTAAATATCTTTTACTTCCTGTGTATGTGAACATGGAAATATAATACCGTTGCAGCCCTGCAAATAGTTTTCAAAATCCATGAAGTCTGCCAAAATTCTATTGAATCCATAAAATTTGCATTGGCCCTCTTTACTCTTGCCAGTACTGCCTCCCCTTCCCCTTCCCTTGTCACCTGGCCTGACTTTTTGTTGTTCTCTGTGGATTATTTCTTTTTATGGATATACTATTATTGATCCATGCGGGAAATGGAATTAATTTATTTTGAGGATTATTTGTAGATTGGCCAGTCAATTAATCACCATTTATTAAGTGACTATTATGTGCCAGACATTGAAGATTTAAAAAAGTGACATAGTCTTTGCTCTCAAAGAATTTAATTCTACTATTTAGTTAAAAAAGGTGTTTTTTATCCATATCTGCGATCATTGTTGTTGGTGGTGTTCCTTTGTTTCAGTTGTGGCTGGCTCTTTGTGACCCCATTTGGGGTTTTCTTGACGAAGATGCTGGAGTAGTTTTGCCATTTTCTTCTCCAGCTCATTTTACAGATGAAGAAACGGAGGCAAGCAAGGTTAAGTGACTTGCCCAGAGTCACAGAGCTAGTCAGTGTCTGGGGTTGGATTTGAAGTCAGTTCCTCCCCACTGCAGGACTGGCCTCTATCCACTTGGACACCTAGCTGCCCCACCTGTGACCATAGAACCGTGCATTTATGGCTGGATTGGGCTTCAGAGGCCATCTGGTCCAGCCTTTTTATTTTGCAGATAAGGAAACTGAGGGCTACACAGGTGTCATAACTTGTCCAAGGTCACCATGTTAGTAAATGGTCAAGCTGAGATGCACACTCAGGTCCCCAAATGTGAAATCCAGCACCCTTTCCATTGTATCACACACCATTCTTTATTCTCCCAGGTGAATAGGTGCTCAGGAGTGTGCCTCAAAGTAATAACTAGTGTTAGCTGGTAAGGAAATTGTTAGGCAGAAGTTTTATCAGCAAATAGATAGTTAAACAAGAGATGTGCTTTATGGTAGCCTATAAATAACGCTTGGTACCAAGGCTGTGTGTGATGTTGGCGTCACTTCTGGGCTCTCGTCAGGACATTATCAACCTATATTTGTATAGAGTATATTACATCTGTGGGCCTCACCTCCTGTTTGTAATCATTGCCTTTGGAAACAGCTCCCCTGAAAATGAACAGGAAGCTGGAGAAAGATTCTCTGGCAACAAGAGAGCAGAAAAGTATAAACAACTAAGAAAAATCAGATTTTTTTCATAGAGGACAAAGGGGCTGGGGGTGGGGAGCAAATATTAGCTTTTTTATCATTATAAAAATCAACTCCTCATTGCCCTTTGACTTAGAAAGTCAAATGCATCCATCATCCGTCATCTTCCATTGGCCTAGAGATCTCTGTTTTTGTGATGTTTCCCGTGTCTAGAAACAATGATAGCAACACCAGAGGTTTGTTTGCTGCAAAACACTTTCATTAGTTGCTAGAGTGGCTGTGATTTTGTTTACTGGAATCAGATTTTCTCTTTTGACCTTCCTTTGAAGTGGTATAGGCTTTGTTTGACCTGATCAACTGTTTACTCTGAGAGGTTGTTCATGCAATTAACCAATTCTCTCTCTCTCTCTCTCTCTCTCTCTCTCTCTCTCTCTCTCTGTCTCCTCTCACTTTCTCTCTTGATCTCATTTTTTCTCTCCCTCCATTTCCTCCCATCTTACATCTGTCTATATTAACAGTTCATCCATTTGTTTTGAAATTGGGAAAGCAATGGGAACACCAGTGTCTGGCTCTTTGCCCTAGGAATGGAGGAGAGAAGAGGGAGGGTAGAGTCTGAAGTCATGGCCCTCCTTATCACTTTGTATCTCTTTTATGTTTTGGCTCACTGATAGAAAAATTAGCTCCTTGGGGCAAGGATTGTTTGACTTTTATTTTTATATCCAGTAGGCACTTAATTAGTGCTGATTTATTGGTGACTAGAGAAAAATTCTCATTTAATAATTTTCCTCAAAGGAAAGCAGGTACCCTTCATGGAAAAATAGCCTGGGCACCCTCTGCTTTGATTTTTCCTTTTTTGTGTCTAAAGGCCTTGCCTTAGTTATTAAGATTTCCTCTCCTGAGCTGAGGAAGCGCCCAAACAATCATTCAGCCAGTAAGCATTTTTTATACTCTTACTATGTTCTGGACACTGTGCCAAAGACAAAAGTTAGTGAGTCCCTGCCCTCGAGTAGCTTGCAGTCTATGGGGGGAGACATCATGGACACATGAGAGCAGATGAAATCTGTCTACAAATACAAGGTGTTCCAAAAGTGTTAGTGGAGATTCCAGTTTTGGTGGCTTAAAGCTTGTACAAGGTCAGTTCAGGTAACCCCATAAGCATTTCATCCCAACAGAACTAGCACTTCCGTGAGCACAGGGATTATTTATGTTTGGTTTTTACCTTTGCACCCCCAGGGCCTAGGACAGTGCATTGGACATTGTAGATGCTTCCTAAATTTGTTTGTTGAACTGAATTTATTGACCGTACCTCACTGGGCTCAGATGCTTATTTGTTCCTTTATTTATGCATTTTGTGCACATTGAATGGGTGTTGCCTTAGAAAACTGAGACTTTAGGAAAGACTGGTTTAAGAAGGTTAAGGTCACCCATTGCATCCTGGGCCATTGCCAGTCATCTTGACTTTTGTCTTGGCACTGGACTCAAATGACTGGAGGAGACAGTGGGGCTGATTATTTTGCATAGCTCTGCCTCACTTAAAGCCAATTCACCCTCAGGATGCCATTGGTCCTCTTTGAGAATGAAGGACAAATTACTCAATTAAACTTGCATAAGCTTATTTCTTCATGACCCTATCCCTTCATTGACTCCCATTTCATAGAAATCTCCATGCTGATCTCCATATTTGAAGACTGCGTCTTCAGTCAATATCAAATTTCCCCCCTCCTATCACCCCCTTACCTTTATCAGCTCACTGGCTTTTAAAGTTACCCACCCTCTTTCTGATTCCATTGACCAATTGGAGAGTATCCAAAGGAGAGCCATTCAGTGAATAAGCATTTATTAAGCACCTACCTTGCGTCAGGATATCAGGATGGTTAGGAGACTAGGTACTGTATTCCTTGAGGAGCCATTGAAAGAACCGTTGTTGTTCAGTCGTGTCTGAGTCTTTGTGATCCCATTTGGGGTTTTCTTGGCAAAGCTCATTCTTATTTTACAGATGATGAAATTTAGGGAGTTAACAGGGTTAAGTGACTTGCCCAGGGTCACATAGCTAGGAAGTATCTGAGGTCAGATTTGAACTCAAGAAGATGAGTCTTCCTGATGCCAAGCCCAGTGCTCTGTGCACAATGGCCCCACCTAGCTGCTTCATGAAAGAGCTGAGGGTGTTTAAAACCTAGAGAGAAGATTTGGGGATACATGTTAGATGTTTTCAAGTATTTGAAAGGCAGTCTTACAGAAGAGGGATTAGACTTGAAAGGAGGTCTTGGACCAGTGGGTAGAGGCTGCAGAGAGATGGGAATGTGCTTGTGTGAAGAAAACCTTCCCAAAAATCAAGGCTGCCCATAAGTGGGAGTCTGCAGGAGAGCCTGGGCTCCCCCTTTCTGGAGATCATCAGCAGCTGCACACATGACTTTGCTGGGTGTAATGCACGTAGTGCTGGGTTTCTTAACCTGGTGTCCATGAACTTGTTTTTTAAAAAAATTCTGAAAACTACATTTCAATGGGATTTGTTTCCTTTGTAATACTATGCATTTTATTCACTTAAAAACATTATTTTAGATAGGTTTTTCCAAACTATCAAAGGTCCATCAGCCTAAAAAGGTTCAGAATGCCTGTTGTAGAGAGAATCATGCTTGTTATGAGTCAGCCAGCCGAAGGTTGGTGCTTCCTGTGGTAAAGGTACGGATGGCTTTGAGGTATGGACTTTGTCACAATCCTTTTGGTTGTTCTGGTCAGATTTCTGGCCAAGTGGTTTCTAGGTGATTATTGTGTTTTTATTCAAATGAATAGTTTTCCTTACTCCCTCAAATCTTATTTTCTCTAGAAAAGAGTCTATAGACAGAATATTGAGGCATGGTCTGGGCTAGGGAGACTAGGTCGTGGCTTGTTCTTCATAGCAACTATAGCAATCTACAAGTTTACCATTTGTATGGTACTATATATTATATATTACTATATAAATCTATCATCTATATCGTACTTTGAGATTTGCAAATCACTGTACAAATATCTCATTTGATCCTCAAACCTGAAAAGTAGATGCTGTTGTTTCCAGATTTACAGATTGAGGCAGACACACTTGAGTGACTTGCTCAGGGACACGTGGCTAGTGTATTAGGATTCAGGTCTTCCTGACTCTCAAGTCCAGCATTCTATCAGTACTGTCTAGCTGCCTTGTCATCCCACAAGGACATTTCTTAGGAGCTTTTCATGCTGAAAGCACTGTGTTTGGTGCTGCTGCTGGGAGAATTTTAAGATCTGGCCTCTGCCTTTCGACAGATGTTGAAAACATTGGAAACGTTGAGTATTTCCTAGGTACTGAAGGTAACAAAGAAAAAGAAATGTCAGAGCCTGCCCTCACGGAGCTTATGTTCTACATGCTTTTTAGCCTGACCTGGATTAGATGCTTTGGCAGTTTGGCAGAGAGAGTGCTTTGGATATGGCTAACTTTCCCTTTGCCCTAAACTGTCTTCTCTCCTCTCTTTCCTCCCCATCATGGGACATTCGGACCCAGTGGCCCCCGCTGGAGTAAATGGAACCCGATTTCCTTAGTGGCCCCCACTCCAATTAAGCAGAAGAGGAGATATGCTTCCCAAGAAAGAGAGGGCCGCTCGCTCCAAGTGGATGTCTGTAGCAGCAAAGATGCTCTGAACTATGCCATCCCTAGCAGGCTGGGATGGTTTCCAGGGCAGTTTCCTTTTAAACAAACTGCCATTGCTGATCTTGCCTGCCCTTGGTTTGTTTGGTGATTCTGCTTTTTCATAAATACCCAGTGTTTGCATTTGTAGAGTTTGCTTTGACATCAGCTCTCTCTTTGCTGCTCATAAGATCTCAAACATAAATATTTCCAGGTTTGTTTTTTTCAGCATGAGCACAGGGCCGCCATTAGGGCTGGATGGGACTCGTGAGGAACAGGGCAATCGTGGAAAACCAGTGCCCCCAGCAGAGAAAACCTGTAGGTCTGGGGCAGGAAGATCCCAACGCTCCTGCTGGAAAGATGGAAACCATCTCCGTGAGCGGTTCTCTCTTGATGTGAATTGCTATCAGAACTTGGCTAGGGTATCATTTGGGATATATTAGCCTTAAAACGTCCTTGTGGGCGTAACTTTTCCTCTAGGCTTAGCTGTAGTTTTCTTTCATGGGGAGACCTAATATGAACCGATATCGTGTGATCATGGGAATTAAAATTGAGAGGCACCAGAGTGTGCAGTAGAAACAGGGCTAAGCTCGGAGTCACAATACCCGAGTTCAATCCTGACTCTGCTGCTTGAATTAGTTAACTTGAACATCTTGGTCCTCAGTGTTTTCATCAATAAAATGGGAGCATGGGACTAGATGACCTTCCAGCTTCAGAGCCTTTGTTCCTTAGAGGTCACCTTACCTTTTAATTGAGGAGGAACCTGAACTCCAGGGAGGCTGTGACCCAGCCAAGAGCACACAATGATAACTGGACATTTGGTTGGTCGTCTTACATTTATTAAGTGCCTACTGTATGCCAGGCATGATGCTAAGTGATGGGGATACATAGAAAGGTCAAAAAAAGGTCCTTACTCTCAAGGGATCACAGTCTAATGAGGGAGGCAACTTGTACCCTGGATACAAATAAGACAGATGAAGGATAGATCAGAGGAAGGAAGGCTTCCTGCGGAAGGGAGCACCTCAGGGAAGCTTCTTCCACTCGGTGGAAGCGTGGACTTGATGAGCCTTGAGGGCTCTTCCCGCTCCTGGTTCTGTGGGAGAGGGTTTTAGACTGAGGAGAAGAGTGTGGAGGAGTGGGGAGAATCAGACGAAGGGAGAAGAGCATCTTTATCACAACTGAAAAGGAGAGAATAGTAGGGCAAGCCGGATTCCTGGTGTCGATTATAACAGGGAAGTGTGGGCCAAAAATCAGAAATTTCAAAGGGGTCATTGAGGCTGCCTCCCCCCCATTTTAGAGTTAACATGTACGAGAAGAGGAGAAATGGAGTCATTTCCTGAAGTTAGACTCCGAGGTGGTATGTGACCCCCTCATTTTCCTAACTTCAGGTATAGTGTTCCGTCCACTATAGCATGATTCCTCCCCAAGATTTCAGCTTGTTCAATTGTTTCAGTCATGTCTGACTCTTCGTGACCCCATTTGGGGTTCTCTTGGCAAAGATATTGGGAGTGATTTGCATTTCCTTCTCCAGTTCATTTTACAGATGAGGAAACTGAGGCAAACGGGGTTTAGTGACTTGCCCAGGGTCACACAGCTAGGAAGAATCTGAAGCTGGCTTTGAACTTAAGTCTTCCTGATTGCCAGCCTGGCATTCTATCCACTTCACCTAGCTGCCCCAGACTTCAACTACCTGACTCATATTACATGACTGAAGGTAAAAGAGACAGACTTTGGGGTTGTTCATGGACTTTTTCTCCAGTTTTCCCTGACATTCATGTTATAGGCAAGAAGCTACAGTATACAATAAGAATGCTTATGTGAAGTATCTTGAAAGTGGCGGTTTTGGGGGTGGCTAGGTGGTGCAGTGAATAGAGCACCAGCCCTGGAGTAAGACCTGAGTTCAAATCCAACCTCAGACACTTAAGACACACACACACACACACACACACACAGACTTTGTGTGACTTTGGGCAAGTCACTTAACCCCAATTGCCCCTCCAAAAAAAAGGAAAAACAAAAGAAGAAAGTGGTGGGGGTTTTTTGGGGGTAAAGGTGGAAAGAGGCTATAGAGGACAACACGGATCAATTAGAATTGACCCAAAGTAGACTTAAGGACAATTTCTTAGCGTGTTTAAGAGGAAGTTTCCAGTCTCCAGACCCAACAGGATGACTAAATCGCTGTTTGCCAAAGAGCCAGCTTTGGAGTTTTGAGAAATGGTGGAAATGGGAGTGGATGAGGTAGAAGTGTGGGGTGAAGCCATGGCCAACAGCAGCCACACTGACTGACCAAGGGCCGCGGGGCTCTGCTTTTTGTTTGTCCCAAGGCCCTCCATACAGCGTCAGAGAACTGCCTGTTTAGACAAGTACATTATCCTCCTATCAGAATGGTATGGAGATCGTTGACCTTTGCACTTCTGCAATGAAAGGCTTCATTGCAACACAAAGCAAGACTGTTTTATGTTCTGTGCTGTCTAAGAGTTGACAGTTGAGTTGAAAAAAGCATCTTGTATCATTTCCCCCTCCCCACCCCCTCCTCCTGGCTGGAGTGCAAGATGGCCTTGGCCTCCCTTGCCCTGCACCAAAATGTTTCCACCAAAAGGGCATTTTGCCTTTATGGAGGCCGGGGTTAGAACCCGATCCTTTCATAGTGTTGCTATAGTAACCATTTGGGTGCTTCTTTTTTCTTTCATTGTATGATTTGCCCTGTTGTTAGGACATATTTCTATTCAGGCATCATTCACAGATGAAAATGTGCGTTTCTGATTTTAAGATTTTTTTGGCAACAGTATAGACAAAAAGAGTATGTGCAAATCCGTCTCCCAGATGGTTGGCTTGCCGATTCTTCTTCAGTGTACATATGCTGCTTGGCACCTGAAGAGACTGGATATGCAGAGTCCAAAGGTCTCACTTCTCTAGCTTCACGTTTTCCTGTTGTCTTGGCTTGACTGGAGTTAGAGGATCATAAAGTTAGATGGGGGGGGGTAGTGTATTTCCCCAAAACACAGATTAAGTGTGAGGGTGGGATTTGAATTCGGGTCTTCTGATTTTTCTCCTCCATCCTACATCAGTACTTATTAGATCCCATTTGGTCAATTAGACATATTAATGGACTTAACTGGGGTGATGTAGCTAGTAAGTATGGTGGGGAAGGGGGGAGATTCAGACTTAGGCCTTGTCTTATTCCAAGTCCAGTGTTATTTCCATCATAATTATTCTCTTAATTTAGCACTTAGATATTATTTGTTTTTCCCTTGAGAGGAAGCATGGTAGAGAGCTGGAATTGGAGCTAGGAAGACCAACATTCAAGGTCCAACTCATATACTTGACATGGAGTAAGTCACTTAACTTGTCATTGTCCTAGATATCTCTTTAATATTGGAGTTCTTAACTTTTTTGTATCATCGACCCTATTGGCGTTTTGGTAAAACCTATTGTCCACTCTTCAGAATAATGTTTTTTAGCTTCTCAAAATAAAATAATGCCCTTTATCCTTTCTTATCTTGACCTTTAGTCTTTTCCATTTGTCCTCCTTCCCTTTTTCCATTTTCCCAAATTATTTTGTTTTGTGTGAACAGGTGGGCTCATGGACTCCAAGCCCCTATTTTCATCATTACCTTCAACCAGCTTCCTTCTCCTGGCTAGTCCCACATATTGCAGGTTTTTAATTTTTCTTGAGTTTTGCCCAGTTCTCTAAATCCTATGTGTTTATCTCTAGCCAGCTTCCCCCCTGCCCTCTTTGGGGTTCTCTATTCCTTCTTTCTTTGGGCAACAGCTGTGGGGTTTGGTCATCTGCCAGTGTGGTTTTCCCCAGGTGAGTGAAGACAGGCACCCATGGGTCTCATTTGATGCCATTGTTGTTGGTGGCCTCTGGAGGGTGATGTCCCTGGAGGAGGATAAGCGACCTGAGCTCAACTCTAAACCCAAGATTGTGCCAAAGACCATGAACTGCTTTCATTATGCTAGTACGAATCTGTGTCCCCTTCCCCCAGTTATGAACCTATCACTTGTAGTTAGCCCAAGAGCTGGATTTCAAAGAATGCCTTTTCCCTGGTCCATGATGGATGCAGAATATCCTGAACTTTCCCATCTTGGTTCTTGCCCGAGGAGCCCTTAAAGGTAGTCCTGCCTGGATAGTAATTTGTTCTCTGTTTAATGTGGCTTTGCCCCTTGTTTACTCTGGACTCTGGTCTTCGGGGCTTGTTTTCTAAGTCAGCTCCAAAGTTGCTGGTCATTGAATTTGGCAGCCACTGCAAACCCCTACCCACCAGAACTCTACAGGAAGTAGTGTGTCGGCCAGAGGAGTCTGTTTATTTAGAGCGTGGTGTCCAACAGAGGCATCTCGTTTATGAGAGCACAGTCTTAAAGCCACAGGAATAATCAGTGCCTGCCTTGGGACGAGCTGGGTCAACTTGCTTTTTCCTTTCTGGGTTGCTGCTGGACCTCAGTTAGACTCTTGCCTAATGGAAAGAGTACTGCTATTTTCCTCTGAGCTCTTTGACCGAGATGATGAGACAGTACACATGTATGTAATCGAGACCTTTTTCGTTTTGCAGGCAGAGGTTGGGTCATTTTTTTTCCCAAAGATTTTCTTTTTTAAAATATCACTTCAAGGATATGTGATTTGGTTGGTGTGGGTAGTTACTCCACTGATACAGGTTGCAACCCCTTTTCCATTTAGTTGATTTTTTAGTGCTGCTGTGGCTGAAAAAAACCCAAACAAACCCACCTGTAGGTAATATGGTGATGAACTTCTTGGAACTGTGATGGTTCTTGGATAGTAGGCTCAGTCTCTGTATTTGAACCCTGTTTGGCTATGAGAGAGAGAGAGAGAGAGAGAGAGAGAGAGAGAGAGAGAGAGAGAGAGAGAGAGAGAGAGAGAGATTGTGTGTGTATGTGTGTGAGGGGGTTTATCTGTGAGTATCTATTCGGTCATAGGGAGGAAGGAGATAAACATTATTAAACCCCCATGATGTTCCAGGCACCAAGATGAATAATTTACAGATATCACTTCTTTTGATCCTTACAACAGTGCTAGGAGGGAAGTGCTAATATCATCATCCCCATTTCACACTTGAGGAAACTGAGGCAGACAGGTTAAGTGACTTCGCTAGGGTTTCACACCTAGTAAATATCTGGAGCTGGATTTGAACTCAGGGTTTCCTTACTCCAAGCCAAGTGTTCTAGTCACTACAATATGCTACCTACTGTCAGGTAGCTAGGTGGTACAGGGGATGGATTGGTGCGTCTAAGTATTATTAGGCAGGAAACCTCAGACACAGCAATGCTTCTGGAGGCTGGAAGATCTGTGTTCAAATCCAGCTTCAGTCACTTACTAGCTCTGTGAACCATAGCAAGTCAAGTAACCCTCTGCTGCAGTTTCCCCAACTGTGGGAATGATAATAGCACCCTAGGGTTATGAGGAACAGATGAGATAATATTTATTTATTTGTTTGTTTTTGCTTTTTGGGGGGGGGGGAGTAGGGCAATTAGGGTTGAGTGACTTGCCCAGGGTCACACGGCTTAGTTTTTTTTGTGTTAAGTATCTGAGGCTGGGTTTGAACTCAGGTCTTCCTGATTCCCGGGCAGGTGCTCTATTCACTGCGCCACCTAGCCACCCCGAAATAATATTTATAAAGTGCTTAGTACAATTCTAGGCATGTAGTAGGTGCTTAATAAATGCTTCCTTCCTTCCTTCCTTCCTTCCTTCCTTCCTTCCTTCCTTCCTTCCTTCCTTCCTTCCTTCCTTCTTTCCATCCTTCCTTCCTTCCCTCCCTCCCTTGACCCTCTAACAAGAATACTTGGAGGCTTTCCTTAGACTGACAGTAACATTTTATGAAAAAGAACCAGGGAGGGACACCTGAATGGCACTAAGGAAAAAGGGGGTCAGGAAGGGTCCAAAAAGTAGGTATGCATGATATGGCAGTAAAAAAACCCAAATTTTCCTTTAGTTTGAAAGTACAAGGGGCATTTTTGGTTCTCTCGTTCAGTTGTTGGGATGAAAATCGGGTTTGGTGATCTTCCAAGCCCAGAGCAGGCCAAGCTTAATTTCCAGTGCATAGGCACAGCTGGGGCAATTTATTTTCCTCTGACTGCCCCAGAGGACCCCTTCTGGATGACTGCTCCGCCCCAGTACGTTGTCCACACACAGCCTGAGAGGATTCACGTGATGCAGGAGATTAGAAGATCATACCTCTTCATGGTGGTGTAATTCTGTTCCCGCCAAGGTTAGCATCCCTCAGGGATCCTTAATCCAAGCCCTTCTGTGTGTCTGCTTAATATACACATTGGTCTTTCCTTGTGTTTCCTGCTGTAATATGTATAAAGATCCTTTCTTCTCCCTCCCCTGACTTTGTATACATTTGGAAAGTCCTTTTTTGTCCCCTGTTAAGGCCTGAGGATCTCAGTGTAAAGGACGGAGTTGACCATCCCACATTCTTTTGTGGAAAACATCTCTTGGGTTCCTTTTCAGTTTCAAGTCATTGGTGTTATATTTGGATGTAGTTCAGATCTCCCCAAACCATAAAATCTTGTAGTGCTCATGCTAATATACTTTTCCTTTATTAAATTCTCCTCCCCTTGATTTCCCAAAAGAAACCCTGAGTGCTTCCAAATTGAACTCAGATTTGTTGGAGGACAAGGTGAGATGTGGGTTCTCGGCTGGCCTGGAGATTCAGAATGAGGCCTAGAGCAGTTTATAAAGGCAACAGCCCTCTCTTCATCTTGGTACTGTTACTGTGCCTACATCCAATATGTTTCCTGTTGTTTGTTTTTAAATAATTGGTGCATGCAGTGTTCATAAAGATTTATCCTACATGTTGGCTCAAGAAATAATCTCCCTTTCCCACTGCCAGCAAAAATATGGATTGGATTTTTACAAATAATCCATCCCCTCTCCCCCAGACTCCTTTAAGATATAGGACAGGAAGAACTGAAATTCAATGGTACAACCTTCTCCACTCCACGAATATGATCAGTCCTATGTTCTTCCATTCAAGTTTGTGGTTTTGGGTTGTTTTTAAGACTTCCCTTTGGTTTACAGGAAGTCACTCAAATCTGGTGGGGAGAACACTGATCCTAGAGTCCCAGAGGATTAGTTTTAAATCCCACCCCTCGACACTTATGCCCCCCAGTGCTCTGTCCTTGGCCTTCTTCTCTTCTCCCTCCATACTGTCTTGTTTTATGATCTCAATACTTCCCCCAGGTTCAGTTATCTCTATGCAAATGATCTCCCTATCCAGACCTAGGCTCTCTCTTGAGGTATAATCCCACATCACTAGCTGCCTTTTAGCCTTCTTCAGACTCAGCATATCCAAAACTGACCTCATTATCTTTTCTCCTCAAGGTCATTGGATTCCCTACCTTCCATGTTACTCTGCCATCTTCCCATTCACAAAGGTCAACATCCCAAGATTCTTCACTCATCTCACATCTCCAAATTGTTGCCATATCTTGTCATTTTTTTCCTTCACATCTTTCCTTTTTGTCCAGTTTTCTCTACTAACCCAGACGTAACTCTACTTCAGACTACAACTACAATTTCTCTCTCTCTCTCTCTCTCTCTCTCTCTCTCTCTCTCTCTCTCTCTCTCTCTCTCTCCTCCCTCCCCCCCACTTCAGTTCATTGTCCACTCAGCTTGCCAAGATGGTTTTTTCTTAGAGCATAGCTCTGACCATATTACCCTCTTACTAAATGAACTCCATTGCTTCCCTCTGGCCTTCATCTCCCATCTCTGTGACTTTGCACTAGCTGTACCTCCTGCCTGGAGCACTCTTCCCTATCACCTTCTACTCAGAGACTCAGCTTAAGCCCACATTCTGTAGAAGACCTTTCCTCTTCTCTTTAGCAGTGATGCCATCTACTCCATCTTCTCTGTATTTTACATCATTAACTGATATAATATAGTTATTTAGAGTATTACGTCATTATTATTGTTATATATTTATATGTAATATGTAAATAATATATTAATCATATACTTTATATAATTAATTATATTATCTAATGTATTAATTACATATTTTATACAATTATGTTATATAATGTATTATATTATTAATTATGATATTATAATCTCCCCCAGTAGAATACACTTTCTTAAAGGTAGGGACCGTTCCCCTTCCAGCTCCCCACTTTTTTTAGCATGGCACTTAGCCACTATTAAGTGCTGGTTGACTGATTGACATTCACCCCAGAAATCTATTCTATTGTTAGAGCTTGTTCCTACCTTCTTAATATCATTCATACAAGTTCTCTTCTCTCCATCACTACAGCCATATCCACATCTTGCCTAAGCTATTTCAACTGCCTCAAGTCTTTTCTTCATTCAGTTGCTAAAGTGATTTTCCTAAGACACAGGTCAGACCACATCACTCCCTACTCATTAAACTCCAGTGACTCCCTACTGCTGTCAGCCTAGCTCCTTCCTACCTTTCTGGCCTTTTTCCACTTGACTTCTGTACTCTGCCAGAGGGCAGCTAGGTGACCCAGTGGATGTCGCTCTGTGGGGCCTGGAGTCAGGAGGATTCATCTTCCTGAGTTCAAGTCCAGCCATGTGCTCCTGGACAAGTCACTTACCCCTGTTTGTCTCAGTTTCCTCATCTCTAAAATGAGCTGGAGAAGAAAATGGCAAGCTGCTTTAGTATCTTTACCAAGAAAATCCTAAATGGGGTCACAAAGAGTCGGACTTGACTGAAATGATTAAACAACACCAAAAAAATCTGTTCTACAATTTGACTGCTGTGGTTTCAGATTTAATGATGAAAGAGCTTGCAGAGGTTGGCTGAGATGAAATGGTCTCTGCTATTTATTCTTATCTCCAGCCCAGACTTCTGAGAGCTGATTTAAGGAACTAGCAAATAGACTTACATGGAAAATTTCTTCTTCAAATTTTCTCAGTGTTACTTGTCTTTCATGAAATTTTTTGGTTCTTTTTTGTGTGGCATCCAGAGTTAACATCCCTAAATTCTGTGATTCAAAAATTTAAGACAGGATTCCAAAATTAAAAAAAAAAAAAAGAAGTAATGTCTGGTTCAGTGCTAAGGGTAAAACCAGAGTAACATTTACTAATAGTTGGAAGAGCTTCTGGAATTGCTAAACTAGAAGGCTTCCTGAAAAAGTCATTTTTTTGGTGTCCATTTGGGAAAACATTTGTAACAGCTGAAGAGTTGGGTTAAGATGCATCTGATGTCTTCTCATGTGATTTTTAAAGAGCCGGATTAAGTAGGATTTGCAGATCCAGGGCTACAATTGTCCTCCAAATTCTGAGAAAAGGAAAATACTCCAGGCTTTCATCCTCTGCGTCCCAAATGAGAATTTTTAGGAGCAGTAAAAACTCTCACGACAGCTTCTCTATTTCATCTAAGTAGAATAAACGACAATGGTTTGCAGTTTAATAGGGTTTTATGGATGGACAAGGGATTCTTGCACTCAAGGTCTCCTCCAGGGCTTGGTCATGGCTGGGGGTTTGCTTCTAGAACTTGGGTTTCTCAAGTCCTCCCCAGTAGGTAGAGTTCACAGGAAAGTTAGGGATGGATTTGATGTTAGTGATTTGAGAATCACCATTTCAGGTCCAAGACTGATCCCAAGGTTTGTTCACAGAGTGGCTTTTTTTAAAAACCATTCATAGCAGCAGCACGTGGAGACTCCCTACCATGTTCGTTACAGAGGGGATGACTAGATAACCTTGGAAGCCAACTCTGCGCTGTTTCTGGATGAAAGCAGTGTGGACCATATATATGGAATGATGGCTTCTGGAAGGATTGCCGCATGGAAGATCACAGATTTAGAGCAGACAGGGCACTGAGAGACCATCTAGAGCAATCTGCTAACGTTACACTTGGGGAAACAGGCCCAGGGAAGTTAAGTAAGCTGCCCAAGGACACACAGGTGAGAAGTATCAAAGTTGGCATAGAACCCAGGTCCTTTGGTTTTAGAGCCTTTTAAAAAACTATACTGTATCCCCACCCTTCAGTTGGAAGGGACCTAAAAGGACAATTGGTCCAACCTCTCCCTTTGCCAGAATCCCTTCTATAATGTCTTGTAAGCTTCCATGGTTTGGAGGATGGTTTGGTAGAATAGAATAAACACTACTTTTGGAGTCAAGAGGACCTGGGTTCAGATCCATCTTGGTTATTTATGTCTTGCCTGTGTGATCTTGAATAAGTCATGACCTCTCTGGGCCTCCTTACCTATAGAATATGAGGGTTGGACTAGGTGATTTCTAGTCCTCTATAGTTCCTACATCAGGCATTCTTGGTGTGTGTGTGTGTGTGTGTGTGTGTGATGAACCTTGTTGTCAGTCGAATGATACTTTTAGACCCTTTCTCAGAATAATATTTAAAATAAAAGAATAATAAATAAAATATATATTTATGTATTATATAAAATATTAATATAAAATAAAAAATTTTTTAAAAGAATGTCTATACATAGAATAAAATGCACAGGATTACAAAGAAAACCAATTCCATTGAAACATAGTTATCAAAAGATTAAAGACAAGTTCATAGACCCCACATTAAAGAATTCCCTGTTCTAAACCTATGATCTCCAAGTTCTAACTAAAGCTCTTCAGTGATAAAGAATTCTCTACATTCCAAGGGGACTTGTTCCACCTCTGAATATCTCTTATTATTGGGAAATTTCCCCTTAAAATTGAGAAACATAACATAACATAACATAACATAACATAACATAACATAACATAACATAACATAACATAACATAGCATATATAACTTTCAATATGCTTGCTTCCCTGTGTACTCCAGAACGACTAGGCTACCCAGAGGGTGCACAGCACATAAAGGGTTAAGACCTTCCTGGTTAGAGTTTAATGAACTGACTCTACCCAGGCAGACAGTTAGCCCATCTTATCTGTGCAGAGTCCTGTGGAGAGTTACAAAGGAAAAACCCTCAGGGGGCTTACATTCAAACATCCAAATGCTGTCCATGACGAGGAATGACAGGAACATAAAAACACACCATTACCACAAGTGCAAGTGACAGACAGCCAAACCTGCCTAACCAGCAGCAGCTGGACAGAGAGAGCCATGCAAGTGCTCAGGAATCATGGAGGCTGCAGTGGGGTGGCCAAGGGGAGGGGGTTGCAGGGCCTCTGGGAGTAATTGGAGCCAGATGGCATGAGCCTGGAAGGGATTTTGGAGGTGAGAATTGAAGGGTCTGAAGTGGAGGGAGGAGTTTTCCTGGAAGGAAGAAGTTGGGTGGATAGTACAGAGGTGGAGAGGGTGCCATGTTTCTAGGCTGGCAGCTGGAATGCTCCTGTGTGATGGCCCACGGTTTCAAAACCTCAGATTTCACAACTGCTGCCCTGCTGCCTCCCACCGTTAGATCCTTCACCCCTCACAGACAGGCTTGGGCATTGCTATGGCTAGAAACAAGCATTGCCTCAAGGGGCTGGGGCTTGGTGAAGGGCCCTCAGGGCTCAGCCAGGCTGGCCTTCAAGGCCAGGGAGGGAGCCTTGAGGGGCAAACCCAGGTCCTCTGGTCCCAGATCCTTCCCTCTTTCCTCCGAACCACTTCTCATGGACTCTGTCCTGAAGCCCTCCCATTCCGGTAGGGTCAGAGAGGTGTTCAGATGATGGCTGACATCTGTATAGCTCCCAAGTTTCAAAGTACTTGGCAGACATTATGTCAAGTCTAGAACACCCCTGCTCCCACCACTACCACTAATTACCACCAGCACCACTACCCACTAATTACTATTTACTACTGCTACTACTACCACTAGCACCATCACTAGCAATTACAGCTACGGATTGCTACCAGCACCAGCAACACTACTACCATTACTACCTCATTACTATTGCTACCACTACTATGACCAGCTTATTACTGATTACTATTTAGTCTATTGCTACCAGCACCACCATTGTCACCGCTATCAGTACTACTAATTACTATGACCGCCACCACTATAACTATTACAACCACCACCACCACCACCTTTTGATATTGGAAGAAAGGCCATTGTCAGTACTTGTCTAAAGGAAAGCCCTGGTTTTGACATTTTCAGGTTAGGTAGGGATGGTGCACCTGTTCCCAAGGAGCTAGGGGAAGCACCTTGGCTTTTGGAGATGGGAGATGAACTTATCTCCCTCATGGCTTCTCTTCAGATCTAAGTCTCTAAGAAGTAAGTTTCTTCAGAGATTGTTTTTACCTGAGTTCTATGAACTTATTTTTTTAATCAATAACTGTTTTGCTATATGGACTGAACAACGACAACAAATTTTACTAAGATCTTCAATCTTATTTTATACTATAATTTTAATACATTCTTCTGAAAAAGCATCCTTTGACTTCTCCTGACTACCCCAGGGGTCCAGATATACGCACAAGGTTAAGGGCCCCCCACAAGTCTTTGCATTGCGGCCAGTGAGTCAGGCCTGTGAATTCCCTTTCCCATTCCTGAAGTCTGTCCAGATGAAAAGAGAACGTGACAGCCCCAGCTTAGCCATTTGCCAGGCTTGGCTAAAGCTACCCAAACTATCCCACAGTTTGATGAGGCCCAGCCTTGGCTCAGCAGGTGCCCATGCCAGGGCGAGTGAGCCAGATGCAGGGGGTCTGCTGGCACTGATTCCCCCAGGGCTCTGGGCCTCAGTCATGCCTTCCCTGTTAGGGGGCTTGTGGCATGAGGGGAGGGGTGGGGAATGGGAGAAAAGGGAAAACAAGATGACTTTTGTGTTCTCTTCCCTGGTTATTGGGAGTCTGAGAAGGTCAGAGGCCAGAGCACCACAGCACCATCAGTACACTTAAGGTTTGCTTCTTTAAACCCCTCGAGGCCAGGGGCTGTCTTGTCTCTGTCCTTGTACCCCTAGTGCCTAGCACAGTGCCTGGCCTAGGAGACTCTTAAAAAAAAATTCTCCCTAATTAACAAAAACTATTTTTTCTCTCTCCCCTTTTGGGGGAAAAAATAAGAAAACCAAACCTTTGTAACAGATACACATAGTTGAACATAGGAGACTCTAAATAAATGTTTAGAAGGAATTCTGAAATCAGAGAGAAGTGGGAAGATGGGCCCAGGCTGGCTATTGACCAAAGCTCAGTTTTCCTTATGAATCAGCTCAGGTATGGCCTGCTACAGGAAGTCTTCCCTGATCCCTCCAGGTTCTTGTGCCTTTGTGTCTAAGTTGTCTTCTGTTTTATCCTAAATTATCTTATATTCATATGTATATAATCCACATATATAATTATATGTATTATATATAATATATTACATGTATAATATCCATTATACATATTTTAAATGCCCCTAGAGACAATGTGGCATAATGGATAGAACACTGGCCTCGGAAATAGGAAAGAAGACCCCGGTATGGAGCATGCCACCCTTTATTAGCTGTGTGACCCTGGGCAGAAGTCGCTTAGCTTCTCTGGGCCCCAGTGTCCTGACCTATAGAATGTAGATAATGAAAATGTCTATGTAAAAGATTCACTCAGCATCAAGTGAGAGAATATATTAACAGTTCTTGGCAGTCCTAAGAGTATTGAACAAATGTTAGCTATTATTGTTATGTTATTATTATCTTCAGCCAAACTGTAAGCTCACTGAGGGCAGGGCTACCCTTCTGTCTTTGTGGCCCCAGTGCCTGGCACGTAGGAAGTAGGTGCCTAATAAATGCTTTTTATTGATTCATTGAGTTTTTGTTTTTTTGTTGTTTAGTTGTGTCTGACTCTTCTTGACCCCATTTGGGGTTTTTTGGGCAGAGATACTGGAGAGGTTTGCCATTTCCTTCTCCAGCTCATTTTACAGATGAGGAAACTGAGGCAAACAGGGTCAGGTGACTTGCCCAGGGCCACATGGCTAGTGACTGTCTGGAGGCTGGATCTGAACTCAGGGAGATGAGTCGTCTTGACTTTCAGGCCCAGCACTCTGTGCACTCTGTCACCTAATAGCCCCTTGATTGAGTTTAGACATCAACGAGCATATGTCTCTTGGGAAATTAAGAATTTTCCATCATTAAGTTGGAAAAAACCTTCTAGTATTTATGCTCTAAGATTGTGAGTTCACTGAGGGTAGGCCTGTTTTGCCTTTTTTTGTATTCCCAGAGCTTAACATAGTGCTTGGCATGTTTAAATGTTTATTGACTGATAACTCTCAAAATTCCTGTTCCCTCTAGTAAATGTTTTGGTGGTATTGAAGTCTATTACTTGATACTTTGGGGAGAAAAAAAGCACAAAGATTAATAAGGAAATATAAGTAGATTTGAAGAGGGTTTCAGAATAAATTGTCGATGGTGTCTGGTTCTTTATGAATTATTTAGGGGAAGATAAGCATTTTCAGGGTATATTCCTAACAAACATCTTATAAAATTTCAAGATAATTGTTTAAACTATCTTAAAGAATTACTATGTGGTCCCCCAACCATCTCTTGGTACCTTTTCAGAGACATGATAATAGCCTGAGTCTCTTCCCATCACTTCAATCTGAGATGACAACATTCAGGTTCTCTTTAATTTTCAAATAAAAAATTGAGGAGCATATATTTTTAATATTTAATTGATGCCTTTGTTTCATTCACCAGTCATTTCCTGATAAACCTGTTTAACAGTCCATTAGATTGTAAGCTCCTTGAGGACAGGGGCTGTCTTTTGCCTCTTTTTGTATTCCTAGTGCTTAGCACTGGGCATGACACGTAGTAGAGACTTGATTAATTTTGTTAATTTATTATTGAATGACGGACCACCTTTTTCATCACATGGAGAGAACAGTTAAGCAAAATCAACCTGCCTTATGGTTGGATAGAACTGTAAGTAGCCATGGTGCCCTGTCTCTCCATCCTCAGAATCTTCATCATCTTTTTTCCTGGACCAAGATTGGTCATCACCAAGCAGAGTCTGGCTGCTTTTCAGTGTTGTTTTTGCTTATGTTATTGTCATTGCTGTACATCTGGTTCTCCTGGCTCAGTTTGCTTTCCTCTGCTCTAATTTATTCAGGTCTTCCCATGATTCTCTGAATTACTCATATTTGTCATTTCTTATGACACAGCATTTTGTTATGTCTATACACCCACGTTCAGCCATTGCCTAGTGTTCGGACACCTCCTTGTTTCCTGTAGGGATCTACTTTGAAAGGGAATCTGTGTAATTGATTGGATCCTAGATTTAGTTCTGGAAGCAACCTAAGAAGGCATTTAGTCCAGCCCTCTCACTTCACAGATGTAGAAACTGAGGGCAAAGAAGGGGAAGCCATTTACTTGCTGAAGTAGTTCATTAGTCACTGAGCAAGGATTAAAGGATTCAGACTCGGGTCCTCCATTTCCAAATCCACATCCTTCCAATGTGTCATGGTCCTCTGCTCTTAAATTCAAGGGCTGTAGAATCATGTCCAGTGTTCTAACAAAATGAACTCTTTTTTGGGGGGTGGAGGGATGGAGGGAGGTTATTCTTTGGCACAAGATTAGCTGCTTTCTTTCCCATCCTATCCTAGTGTTGAAAGTACAGCACTCAGAAGGTAGGCTTGCTTCAAACAAAGGTAATTTCTCAGTTCTACATAAATGCACAGCCTATTATGTTTAACTGTCTTCTTTTCTCCTCTTTGTATTATCCAAATGATAAATCAGATTGCCTCTGCATCAGGCCAGGGAACACTCTCCACCATTGGGCATCCAGAGGAGTGCCCATCCATCCTTATGCTTTATCCTTGGCTCTTGGCATTTCAGATGTTGTAAGACTACAGCAGCATGGTTCAAAATGCTAGTTCTTAAATTTTGATGTTGGAAAGAACTATTTTCCCATAACTGAGAGTTGGACACAAAAAACTTTTAATTGTAACCAGAATAATGGAGGACATGGATATAATTAATGGCAGGTGTCATTGAAAACTAAAGCACTAGACTGAGACTTGGGGGAGCTGGGTTGGAGTCCTGTCTCCGTAACTTACTAGGCCTCCAGCAAGGAATTTGACCTCTCTGGGCCTCAGTTGTTTCATCTGTCAAATGAGGAAATTTGATCACGTTTTCCAATTCTGAAATTTAATTTGGTTGCTTGTTCAAAATTTTTCAAATGGGCGTGATAGGGGGAAAAGTGGTGAAATGCAAACTTAATTTTGGGTTTAGCTTTTTCCTTTCCCAGAATCCTTTTTTCTAGGACTTTTAACAAGTAATTCAATGGGTTGACTCACCCATGTCCTGCCTTTGCTTGTGCCTTTCCAAATGGTCAGTGACCAAAGATTTGCAGAGTACTTTGCAATGATTTTCTGATTTGAGCTCCACAATAACCTGGTGAGATCGATGTTATGGGGCTTTAGCAAAGATTCATTATTTGAATTATTATTATATGAATGATCATTGATAATTCACATATTCAGCCTGTTACAAATAGTATGACAGGAAGGAAAAAATAAAAAGAGCTGGCTAAATCATAAATTGCATAGAGACCCGACTAATGCCCATTTATGACACGCTAACTTGAAGATTTGAACGATTTTCTACTCATCACGTTTTTTCCATTACCTTTGTTTCTCAATGTGTCCCTCCTGCCTTTCCTACCAAGGAAGCCACCTTTTGTAAGGAAGAGGAGGGAAAGTCACTAAGCAAAACTAATCAACATTCCGATCAAGGAAGGAAACAAACATTTATTAATATTCCAGACGTTGTGCTAAGGACTTTACAATTATCATCTCATTTGATCGTCACAACTACCCTTGGACATAGGTACTCTTAGTATCCTTATTTTATAGTTGAAGAAACTGAGGTAAAGTGACTTGGCTAAGGTCACACAGAAGGTCTTCCTTTCCTCAGCCCAGCACTCGATCCACTGGGTTACATAGCTGCCTCTTCCAAGCCCAACAACATACACTCTACTTTCCAGTTCTTTAGACCCCTGCCTCTATGAAGGAGGGAGGGAGGTACATTCTTATATCACTTCCTTGGGCCCAGCTTGGTCATTGTAATTACAAAGAGTTCAGATCTTGTCTCTCACATGTGCTGACCCTGAGCTCTACTCTAGGGTCTAGGCCATTGTCTAAGATGATAAATTGCAAAGGCAATGGCAGCCAACATCGGTTGGATGAGCCAAGGAAACCCCAGGCCTTTATGGAGCCATGAGTCCAAGGGGTCTTAACCTATGTGAATTTTAAAAAATGGTTTTATATCTGTACTTCAGTCAATGATATGTAATCCTATGAATTTTACTTTATGAATTGAAAAACCTTTCCACTAGAAGGTGTCCCTAGGCCTTACCATCTCCTGGAGGGGCCCGGGCCACCAAAAAGGTTATGATCCTCTGCTGTAGTCCAACCCTCTGATTTTACAGGGGAGACAATTGTGCCTCAGAGAGGGAAATTGCATGGGTAGCAAGTGGCATATGTGGTCGCCAGTCTTCTGATTCCAAATCTGGTGATGAGGCTTTTTGGTTTTGTTTTTGTCCCATTGACCTATAGTTTGGCCTTCCTCTACCTTTTAAAGAGCACTTTGTTAGAATCTCACCCTTCCCTCTCTTTCCCAGGTGTGTTCATGTCCTTAATTACCCTAGTGGATTGCTGGCTTAGCAACTTAAAACTAAACATTTTCAGGTCATTTTTATCTTTATCATCTCTAGGCCTAGCCCAGAACCTTATACAGAGTAAGCATTTAATAAATGTTAATTGAACATGTTGAATCAAGCTTCAGAAAATGCATGTGCATTTTCTCCCCAAACCAAGTTTTTATTGGAAGAAGGACTCTCAGTATGGAAACTCCCTCCACTGATGCAGATTGACAACTATGTATTTATTGACCCACTGACTTGTCTTAGTAGTCATTAAGTGACTTGCCTATAGCCAGTACACATCAGAATTAGGATCTGAATCCTTTCCCTTAGACTTGACCAGTTTTTTTTTATCTGCTGAGTTACAGCTGTGATTGCTTATCGACTATTATATTGGAAAGAAATTATCTCAGACTATCAAGTTTGTTGGGAGACAACCAGCTCGTCAACTCTGACAGCTATAAAAAAAAAAAAAACATCAGAGAATCTCCCGGATCGGCCTGTGCTCCAGGAGAACATGACTCTTCTTGCTTTCACCCTACAGAAGAGATTTTAGAGTTCACCCAGAGCCAGGGGGTGAGCATGTGCCCACACTAGTCCAAAGAGGCCGTTGGATGCATTGTTGGATATTCTCCAGACACCCACGGAGGGCTTGCTGTTCGAAGGGCTGAATTCATCGTCCTCAGCAATGTAAACACAGACGATTCCAGCCTTTCTCTCACCTCCGATTACGCAAATTGTCTTGTATTAATTACTAACACTTGTGCTACACTCAAATATTATGACAGTTTACTCGTGTGGACAATATTCCATTTGACCATATTTGTTGAATTGTTACCAGGTGCCTGGCCCTGTTTGGAGCCCCAGGGGCTCTTTGATGAGGAGCTTCCAGTTTCTCTGGAGATTGAGACCATGTAGGCAAGAAATCTGATTTTAGTCCAACAGATGACATCTTTCGCAGTTCTCAGGGCAGCTAGGTGGTGAGGACAATAAAGCTTGAGACTTGGTGTTGAGAAGATCTGGGCTTAAATCCTGCCCAGACCTACCACTTATGTGACCCTGGGGATGTCACTAACCTCGATTTTCTAGGAAACTCTCAGGCTCTCAGTCACAGAGAGGGTGGTGACCAGAATTGGTGGGGAGAAATTCCTCCTCCAGAAGTTCCCTATATCAATAAAATCCCAGGTCTGATCCCTGTCCCTAATGACTTCACACATGGGTAAATTGGTTAGAAAATGCCATTGTCTATCGTCACTATTCCTGGAATAGAGAAATTCATCAGATCATAGAATCTGGAGCTAGAATGAAGGTTCTTAATCTGGGTCCCATGAGCTTAGGCTTTAAAAATATTTCAGTCCCTCCATTTTGATCTGTTTCTATTTGTGATCTTATGCATTATGTGCATTTAAAAAACATTATTGAGAATAGAAACAGATGTAAAGGTTTCTTCAAGTTGCAGAGGTGTCCAGGACACAAAAACAGTGAAGAACCCTTGAGCTAGAAGATGGTTTCAAAGGCAATCAGGTCCTGTTCCCATCACTTTACAAGTGAGGAAACAGAGGTTTGGATGGCTTGCCTTGGGTGGTGACAGAGAATCAAGATTTCAAGCCAGATATCAGACTACAATGGGCTATGGTGCAGTGGACAGAGCTCTGGGCTTGGAATCATGAAGACATGTCTTCCTAAGTTCAAATCCAGCCTCAGACACTTACTAGCTGTGTGACCCACTTAACCCTGTTTGCCTCAGTTTCCTCATCTGTAAAATGAGCTGGAGAAGGAAATGGAGAGTGGACATAACAAACTGACTCCAAACTTAGTGTTGTTTCCCCAACAAGTCTCTGTTCCCCCCAAACCAAAGGTAGTAGTGGTTTACACAACAGGGATAAATGTTATCAGATGGTTTTATTCTTCCTCATTTGTTTCTTACACTAGTCCAGAGAGGCCATTGGATGCATTGTTGTATACTTTCCAGACACCCACAGATGGCTTGCTGTTCTAAGGGCTGGATTCAGATATCCCACTCTGCTTGGAAATGTGGTTTGATTCGTTATTTTGGGGGGAAGCTTTTGGAAAGAGGGTCCGGAGGGTGGAGACCAGAGTCCTTGCATCTGGCTCAGTGGCCACCACTGACTTTTTAATGTGGTCCATTGCTGGTCTTCTCAGCTGTCCTTAGTAAGCATTTATTAAGTACCTACTGTATACCATGAACTGTCCTAAGTACTGGGAGTGCAGAATTAGATTATGGTAATTTAGAACTGAAAAGAATTTACAGATCATTTAATCCAACCCTCTTATTTTATGCATAAGGAAACCGATGCACCACAAGGTTAAGATGCATCAGTATCGATCATTTAAAAAGAGATGAGTGGTGGGTGTTTTTAGAGCCTTTTCCAGGAAGAAAGAATGCTGAATTTAAGGTTCAGGAGGCCTCAGTTCAAATCTTGGCTTTCCCTGCATAAAGTCAGCCATCATCATCATCATCATCATCTTCATCTTCATCTTCTTCTTTATCACCATCATCATCATCACCAACAATTATTTTTATAGGGCCTTAAAGTTTGCAGAAGTGCTTTATTGTGTTATTTTGTCTGACCCTCACAGTGATCTTATGAAACAGAGCCAGGAGTAAAATGAAGTTGCCTAAATGTCTAAAGCAGGATTCCCTGTCAGGTCCTCCCGATTAAAGATGGACACTTATCTTTTGCCCCGCCTTGCTGCCCAGAGAGGGCCTCAGTTTCTCCATCTGTAAATGAGTTGTCCTAGGTGACCTGTGAGGGCTTCTTCATGGTTCTAGGCCTGTGATCCTATGCTAAATCATGAATCTTTTGCTTAAAAAGCAAAGCAAAAGCTTAAAATCCTTTGCTAAATCATGAATCTTGCTTAAAAACTAAGGATTGGGTCTCCATTCGATTAAGTATCTGCCAGCCCAGCAGACATTTTAATGAGGGCTTCATCCATGAAGAACAATGTGTCACACAAGGTTGAATATGAGCGGGGTAGGGGGCCAAGGGGAGATGCTGACAATGTACTCTAGGGTAGTTTAAGTGGGGAGAGAGACTTTTTGGTTGAGGGAGTGGGGATGGCTTCACTGAGGAGGTGGTCTATGGCAGGTGGAGACAAGGACTGAGGAATGAGTTATCTTCTTTCACTGACAATTAGTGCATTAACGTGAGTTATTTGAAGATTATGGGAGGTCTTTTATGGCAGCTTAAGAGTCTGTGTTTTATCCTCAAGGGAAGGGGTTGGTGCTGGGCACTTTTGGAGGAAGGGAGCACCCTGAGATTGCTGTTCAGGATTGCATCTTAGGTTTCCCATGGGTAGCCAAAGCATGACAATTTCCCATTTAAGCACTTAGGAAGGTTTAGATCATATTCCCCTGTGTCCATCATCTTTGGCTGAGGTGACCTCCCAAGACCTGATGTCTCCTAGCTTTTGAGATGCCCCCTCCCATTCCCAGCCCTCCCTGGCTGGGATCAGCAGCTGTCTGAGCATGGGTAGAGGAGCTTGATGGAATGACAGACGTCTCTCTCTGTTCTGCCCCAGCAGATCGGTCACAGCTATTTTGGAAAATGGGCTAGGAGTTTACATCTCGGCTTTCGCAGCAGAGTGAGTGCAGCCTTGCAGCGCCCTGGCACTCAGGGCTCATCTTTCATGACAGAACACCGGGGTTAGGACCCGACGCCTTGAAGTCAGCAGAGCTGGGAGGATCCTTGAGTTGCTGTTTACTTTGATCGCTTCTCAGCTTTTGTACCCCGGCCTCTTCACGGAATACAAATTGCTTTAGCAGAGGGACAGGGCAGGAGCCGGGGAACTGTTTTTGTAGTCTGGTTGCCATGGTGATTCCTAGCCTTCCGTGAAATGACCATCTCTAGGGAAACAGAAGGCTCTGCAGCTGTCTTAACCTGGGGGTAGCTCTGCTTGGCAAACATTAGCTTTGCAGCCAAGAGCAGAAATTTGGGGAAATACTGGGTGCCACTTACTGCAGGTGGATGTTAGAGAAACCCCACACGTGCATCCGTCCCTGGTGTGGGGGGATCACAGGAGGCCAGCTGTAATTAGGCGGTAGGTTGTCAATTATAATGGCAACGTTTGGGATTCTGAGAGAATGGTTATTATAGGTTGTAGAGCCATGCTGGGGTGGTTACAGGGTTAAGTTTGTGGAAATGTCACAGGACCAGTCCCGGGGCACTAACCAAACTCGGGTTTACTTAAATCAGACTGGAAGGAGAGGAACAGCTTTGGGCTTAATAATAGTGTATGTTTAGTCATTTTTCACTCATGTCCAACTCTTGGTGACCCCATTTGGTGTTTTCTTGGCAGAGATACTAGAGTGGTTTGCCATTTTCTTCTCCAGCTCACTTTACAGATGAGGAAACTGAGGCAAACAGGGTGAAGTGACTTGCCCAGGGTCACACAGCTAGTAAGTGTCTGAGGCTGGATTTGGACTCAGGAAAATAAGTCTTTCTGATTCTGAGCCCAACACTCTCTCTATTCACTATACCACCTAACTGCCCCAGTATTACATTCTATAGAATGTAATTTGCTTTACTCACAAATCAAGGGAGCTAAGGTAGTAATTGCTGACATTTATCTAGCGCTTTCTATGTGTTGGGCACTGCGCTAATTATTAACAATTAATATCTCTTTTGATCCTCACAGTAACCCTGAGAGGTTGGAGATAGTATTATCCCCATTTGATAAATGAGGAAACTGAGGCAAACAAAGGCCAAATGGCTTGCCCAGGGTCACACAGCTAGTAAATGTCCGAGGCCAGATTGGAACTCGGGTCTTCTTGACTCCAGGCTTAATGCTCTATCCATCACAACAGGTAAGCCTGGACTTGAGGTAGAATTGAGGACGAATTTCTGAAAGAACACTGGGACCCAGAAGGAGGTATTTGCCTACAGGTTGTTGAGGGGCAGAGTTTGACCATGTGGAGGGGAAGAATATGAGGTAAGGCTGGAAAGAGCCTTGAAAGCTGGAGTTTGACCTGTACCTCGTAGACAGTAGGGAACTACTGAAAGTGTTTGAGCTGGAGGGACACCATTCTACCGATGCATCAGAAGGATTATTCTGTCGGTAGTTTGGGGAGTGGGAGAGAGTAGAGGCAGGAAGACCAAGACTTGGGATATTATAGTACTATAGGTGAATAGTAATGGCACCCTTCCCTTGGGGTACAGACAGTAAGGTGTGCCGATGTCTGAGAAGAAGTCTGGCTATTCCAGAGGCCCGAAGCAGTCTGCAGAAAGCCTTGTTCCCTCCGTCTCAACAGCTATTGATTGTGTGTAATGTTACAAGGGGAAAGCTTTTTGAGCACCAACCTCACCCATCTTCATTTCATCTTAGGGTGCCCATGGAAAGCCGCAAAGTGTTCATTAAAGGGCCCTCTTTAATGTTTCTGAGCAAGCATTGTAATCATTGAGTTTTAATAAATGGTTACTTAGTGAACCTGCTATATACTCAGTGTTAATTACATAGGCACTGAAGGTCTATTCGGCTCACGATCCAGACCTCTCATTTCTTCTCTGCCCTTTGGCCAGATCCCTTCTCATTCATTAGCACTTTCCAGGTGAAATTCTAACCATTTTTCTACTTGTTAGTGAACTATCCAGAGGGGAAAAGAAGAGAAAACCAGAGTTTAGAATAAGAGTTCTTAGCCTGGGGTCTGTGAACTTAAAAAAATGTTTCTATTTCAATAAAACTTGAAAATATTGATGACTGTATTTCATAATATTTCAATATTGAGAACTAGATTTTAATATAGCTTAAATATTGGTAACTATATTTCAATTTCAATATAACTATATTTCACCATATTTCCATCAATAACTATATTTCAGTAAAAATATTGGTAACTATATTTTAGCAATATTTCAATATTGAGAACTATTTAGATTTTAATATGACTTAAATATTGATAATTATATTTCAATATAACCATATTTCAATATATCTCCATCAATCACTATATTTCAATAAAAATATTGGTAACTATTTCAATAATATCAGTATATTGATATATTTTAATTTCTTTTAGAATTTGTATTTTATCTTCTGCATTTAAAACATTATTCTGATAAGGGATTCATAGGTTTCATCAGACTACCAAAGGTGTCCAGGATACTCCCCCTAAAAAACTCCAAACCCTCCAAAACTTAGAATTTGATATAGAGCCAATGGCTTTACAGATACTATCTGATTGGATCCTTACAGCTATCCTGGGAGGAAGGTGCTAACATTATCACCCCATTTTGCATATAGAAACTGAGGCAAACAGGCTAAATGACTTGCCTGGGGATTATACAACTAGTAAGTATATGATGTTGGATTTGAACTCAGGTCTTCCTGACTCCAGGCCTAGGGCTGTAGCCACTGGGCTCCCTCACTGCCCCACCAAAAACAAAAAATCTGAAAACACTAAGAACCTTTGGCCCAGAGTACAGGGTTGGGTACTTAGTTGGCTTCTCTGTTCTCACTGTCCTGTTCATTCCTATGGTTCTTCACTGTTTTCACTAAGTTACTAAATTAGCCGTATTACCTGCTTGTGATGGTCTGAACGCCATACTTTCTAGTGACAATATGGTCAGTCATATGAGAGCAATTTCCAAGTCTGTGAAGGCCTGTCCTAGGGAAGAGGGGATTAACGTTGTTTTCTTTGACTCTAGAGAACAGAACCAGGAATAATGGATGATGTTGGAAGTTTGATTCCAGCTAATTAGCGCTGTCTCAAAGTGGAATGGCGAGTCCACACTTCAAAGATAGTGGTTCCCACCTTTACTAGAGATCTTTCAAGCAAAGCTACTAGTAGTGGGGATTCCTTTCATGTATGGCTTAGACTGGAGGGCGAGAATCTGCCAGAGACCAGTTGGCTGCTTGGCTGTGTGAGAGAGGAGATATGTTGCATTAGTCGACCTCTCTCTGCTCTGAAGTTCTTCCAATTCCATGATATATGGACTAAATATGACACATTCACACTCACATTCACACATGCTCCCACACAACCTATGGAGGCAATCTTATTTGAGGCAAACACTGATATCAGTGCACCAGCAGAGTTGGGTACATGGTTTAATGGATAAATTCCTAAGATGGTCATCAATGTCTTTGTTAACATCCTTAGCCAAAAAGGATGTGAAAATTTTATAAATTAACTATGTGGGGGCTTCCAGAGTATCTTTGATGGATTTTTTTCTCAAGAGTCATTCTGATCTAGTAGATAGAGTGCTTGTCCTGGAATCAGGAGATCTGGGTTCAGATCCTCCTTTGACCCATAATATTATGTGCTCCATTGACAAGTCATTTAATGACTCAGGGACTTAGGCAGTTCTTTAATTTATAGAGAAGGCATCGACCTATATTGGTACAGGATAACTTCTCATTTGGGAGTTTCTTATATCAGTAAAATCTCAGGCCCCAGCCCTATAACCTTTTCATCCTGTGAGGTACAGAACAGCATTAATAAAGGAGTTAACAGGTCTTCATTGGCAGTATTGCCCAGAACTCATGCCTAGGTTCAAATAAGACTGTTTCAGAGTATTTTTCATCGTGGGACCATGATGATGTCTTTAATGTAGGGGCTTCAATTTTTGGCTAAGGATGTTAACAAAGACATTGATGACCATCTTAGGAATTTATCCATTAAACCATGTTCCCAACTCTGCAGTGCACTGATATCAGTGTTTGTGTTCCAGTTAATGTTTGTGTGGGTTTGTGAAGGAAAATTTCACAATGGGGCTTAGTTGAAGTTAATTTGGGGCACGAGGGGTAGAGAACAGGCAAAAAGATAGAATTCCAAGATAAATATGGCAACTTGCATGAGGATTAGAACATTTTTACACAGTTTGTTGCCTAAAGGAAGACATTTAAAAAATTTCATGCCTGAAATTGTAGAAAATTGTAGAAAACTGCAGCAAAAATATTGCCTAAAACAGGTCAAAAGATTCTCCTCATTGACCTGTTAATGTGTTTTTTTGCCTCTTGTTATTTCAAATTTTTAGTGGTCTTTTTGCTTTACATCCCCTACATTTTTCAAAATATTGCTTCCCTCTCCCTGAGACCCATCCTTTATGATAAAAAAGAAAAACATTCTATAAGACTCACCATGTTAAAAATACTTGGTCCACACCATAGTCCCTTACTTCTTTAGAGAAGCAGGGAGAGATAGCATATGTCTTCTTTGGGGACAAACTTGATGATTAGAATTTCACAGCGGTGCCTTTTAACATTGTCATTTCATTAGTCATTGTGTATATTGTTTTCTTGGTCCTTATTTCTTCACTTTGTATCTGTTCGACTCTCTCTACTCATCATTTTCATAGTTTCTTCCAGCATAGTAGAAATCCATTACATTCATTTACTACAATTTATTTGTCCATTTTCCCAATCATTGGGCATGACTTTTTTGTGACTCCAAAAAATGTACTATAAATATATATATACCATAGATACATATGAAACCTTTTTCTTTTTTCTTGGTCATTTACCTCTGTGTATATACCTTGCACCTGGTTTTCTGGGTCAAAGGTATGGACATTTTAGTCACTCTATTCTCTGCCTCTTTTTTCGAATTACTCCCTTGAATGGAAGTTCCATTACAGATAAGACTTTTTCAAACAAAAGTTTCTTAAGGCACTGTCACTCTACCTTGTAGGTAGGCAGTTTTCTAACTAGTACATGATACTGTAAGGGGTATTGATTCTAATGTGTTCTCAGAATTCATGTTACCAAAATGCTTAGTCTAATGGTCTATTTTTTAGAAAGACGTTAGAGTAACTCATCATGGTGGACTGGTCTTTGGACTAAAAAGGAATACATTCCATTACTTTTTCTTAGACCTTTCTTACTATCTTCTTGTAACAGACTTAAGAAATTAGAAGGTTGACATCATTTACAGTAGTGAGAATGGTCCTTTCTTCATGAGGTTTTCCCTATTCCAAGGCTTCTGGATAATAAAATCCATGTGATGGGTTTGGGCCATCATTGATTTTGAGAATAACTCCCAAGAATGGGTTTTTCTTTCCCCTCTGACTCTGGAATCTGTCAAGGCTGAGTTTGATTGATCAAGCCTCTACCATTACCCATCTAAGAGGAATACAGCTCATTTACATAAAATGTGTGTGTTTATTTAACCAGAATCTGTTGTGCTCTAACTTCCACCATTTGGTCCAAGTTCTGGATCCATATAAAATAATTCTACTCCTTTCATATGAAGAATTAGGTGGAGGGACCTTGTATAGGGAGACAGTGTGGTTCAATGGGAAGAACACTGGTTCTGGGTTCCAGTTTCATTTTTGGTATTAATACCAGTTGACCTTGGGTAATTCACTTCAACTGCTTGGGCCTCAGTTTCCTTATCTGTAAAACTAAAAGTATAGCCTCTGGGGTCCTTTCCAGTCCTAGATCTATCAACCTGCTTTTAAGAATCCTGGCTTAATGAGAGCATTTATATTTTTAAACACCCAAGGTTTTAAGGTAAATCTTTAATTTTTCTGTAGAAAAGAATTATATTGCAGATTAACTGGGATTAGATATCCATTTACCCTCCTTTGAGATGGCTTACTGGCCAGACATCTGTCACCATAGTTGGAGTTGCAGAATTACACAGTAAACCTACATTACCAGCCTGATCGCTTTAAAGGTAGTGCTTTTGAAATTAGTACTGTTCTTGGGCTCTGTGACTGCCCTTGACAAATGGCACTCTTGGTCTGGGTAACCTAATATCCAAAGGCCTGCAACCTGAGAGGAAACTTAATGCTTGATCTGGGCTTTAAAAATTTTTTTTAAAAATTAGCTTGTAATAACAGTTGACATGACTGCCTTCTCTATTTACATGGCATCTATCACCAAAGTACCTCGGTATTTCAAGAAATAATCTCTTCTGCCACCCTTGTAGCACAAATGTGTACACACAATAACACCAACTAACCCAAGCATAAATGAGAATTGTTAAGATAGAGGCACAGCAAACTTGAAGGCAGGAAGACCTGCGTTTGAATCCTGCCTCAGATCCTTACTAGTTGTGTGACCCTGGAGAAGTCACTTTATGGCTTGGCCTCAGTTTCCTTAGATGTAAAATGGGAGTATTGGAAGAAACTTCCTCCCAGGGCTGTTGAGAGGATCACATCAAATGAGATAACGTGTATAAGGAGTTTTGCAAACCTTAAAGCACTGTGTAAATGCTATTGTTATTACAGACAATAATAAAATCTGGCTTATTGGGAGTAGACTCTTCTTAGACTTCTCCTCACTGGCTTCTGGGCCATCCTCTCCTGATTGGTGACTCGTTCCCTGGGACCACCATTTTAGGAATGGCTCTGCCAGTGTTTCCCCCCATTCACCTCCAGATTCTCACTGACGTCTTTTTTCCCTCCTCTTCTTTCTCTTCCTCCTCTTTCACCATTTCCTCTTCTTCCTCCTCCTCTTCTTTACTGAACTCTTTTTCTTCCTTATCCTCCTCCTCTTCTTCCTCTTCATCTTCCTCCTCTTCCCTGTATCTTTCATCTCTTTCTTCTTCTCCTTCCTTTTTTCCTTCTTTTCCTCCACCTTCACCATTTCCTCCTTCTTCTCTTCCTCTTCTTCCTCCTCCTTGCCTGATGCATTGCCCCTGGGTCATTAACCACCCTTCCTTTAATCCTTTCCAGCTCCCCCCCCCCCAATCTGTGTTCTTTCCCCTTTAGAGTATAAGATCTCTGAGGTTTAAGACTGTCCTGCTGGCACACAGTAATCATTTAATAAATGCTTTCTCTCTCCTAGTGCTTTGAGGTTTGAAAAGCATAATACAGACATTATCTAACATAATGCAAAGTTGTGATGCCAATGTAATTATTTTCTTTTCAAATAATTTTTCTTTCGGAGGGAGAGCAAGGCCCTTAACCAGGGTTTTAGAAATGCTATTGGAGAGCCTAGAAGAAGCTTAGAAAATATGACCAGAGCCTAAAGAAACTATAAATGAGAACTTGAAAACACTTACTCAAGTCAACAAGCATGTAAATATTTGATTTTCTTAAGTATTTGAGTTTCTTAAATGTACCTAGAGCTATTTTCAATCCATATTTTTTTAAAAATTCCTTCCTTCTTCCCCCCTCCTACATTTTTTCCTGTCCTTTCCCTCTTTTCTTCCCTTTCCAGGCCAGACCAATGAGCTCTTTCTGGGAGGGCAGCCCTGGGGAGGACTCCCCCCACTGATACATATCTACAACCATTCTGTAACTTGTCATTTTAAAGAGAGTGCCAGGAGCCTTGAGAAATTAATCATTTTTCCAGGGTCATACAGACAGTATGTGTCAGACCCAAGACTTGAACCCGGTCACCTCGACCGAGAGGCTGGCCTTCTAACCACTACCCTACAGTGTACTGATGCCTTGTGTAAGCTACACATTTGATAAATATTTGTTGAATTGAGCTGGATAAAGCTTGTCCATGGTTGTGTGCTTGTGACCTGGGAGAGCAATCATTCCTATGCGTCAGAGGCAGTTAGGCAGCCCAGTGGATAGAGCCCTGGCCTGGAGTCAGGACCAGCAGCAGGCACTGAGAAGTCTTGTGTCCCAGGGTAAGTTATGGAACCCCTGTCTGCCTCAGTTTTCTCCATTATACCTGTAAAATGGGTATGATGATAGCATCTAACTCCTAGGATTATTTTGAGGATCAAATAAAGCCGTATTTTTAAAGCATTTCACAAACCTCAAAGCTCCAAATTAAGGCTCTTTGTTATTGTTATTATATATTACCCTGAGGGTAGCTTAGACCCTGTGAGAAATTAGGACAAGGGGCACGTGGGAAGATTGTATTTCCATTAGAAGATTTTACTCGGCTAAACTCATTGACCCAGGTCAAATAACAATAACAATATCCCGCATTTTAAGGTTTGCCCAGCAAGTTACACGTGTTATCTCAGTTAGTCCTTCTGATAACCCTATAAGATAGATGTTCTCAGTATCCCCATTCCTCAGATGGGGAGACTGAGATTGAGAGAACATAGACAACTTGCCCAGGATCACACAACTTGAGATAGGATTTGAACTTAGGTCTTCCTGATACCACAGGCATCATTATACCCTGCACCCTCTGGGTGCCACAGAATGGGAAGGGGCCTTTGTGAAAATTAACGCCTCGACTTACAGATACTGATGATCAACACCAGCTCATATGGATTTTTAATTAATTAAGTCTTAGAATAATAGGAAACTGTGTCTATTTTCTATAATATGAGATAGTGTAACATTGTGCTTCGGAGTCAGACCTGAGTTCAGGCCCTGCCCCTATCACCTACCAGGAGTGTTGTTATTTTTGTTCAGCCATTTCAGTCGTGTCTAACTCTTTGTGATCCTGTTTGGGGTTTTCTTGGCAGAGATACTGGAGTGATTTGCCATTTCCTTCTCTAGCTCATTTTACAGATGAGGAAACTGAGGCAAACAGGGTTAAGTGACTTACCCAGGGCCACACTACTAATGAGTGTCAGAAGAATATAGCCACAGGTGAATCAATTATAATCAAATTAACCTCTCTGGTCCCCAGACAACTCCAAGTTGATCTTATCTGCAATACTGTAGGGAGTTTTCACACTGGAATTTCCCTATTCTGTTGGAAATCATGGTCTGGATCCCCTTCCCTTCATATCCCTATCCTCCCACTATCCCCATGCATAGGGAGCTGTCATTAATGGATAAATGGACCAACCTTGATGGATTGTGAAAAAAAAAAAACAGACTTAAGACTTAAAAAACAGTGGCAGAATGTATCCGGGTGAACTTATAAATATTTTATAGACACCAAAACTTTCGTCTTCTCTCTGTCCTCTTCTCACTTAGGAGCAGGCAAACTCAACTTCCAAGAAAAAGTTCACCATTTTCTTTCATTTTCAGCCAGTGGTGTTGGCTTGGTTTTATAGTCTGTGACACTGGGAGTAAGTTTTCAAAACCATGATTGTGACTCTTTTTCTGACAGAGGAAACGTTGCACATTTGGAATAAGACAGCAGCTTGAAATGTCCAAAACTCCATCTCCTGGTCTTGAACTGAAGAATAGCCCTAGTCTTTCCCAGTGGGATATTTTGCTAAGAAGTGCTTGGTGTGGTAGTTTCTTCTACTAAGGCATAAAGACACTGGTGTGCTTCACCTGGCAAATCTTGTTAATGAGATTACTTGATTTTCTCAAAAGGCCTATGATTTTTTGACCCGGGCAGCATTCTAGGCAATGAATATCTTCTCTCTGCCCTCAAAACACACACAAATTTTGTGAGGGAGAAGGAAAGGAGGTGGGGAAGGGAAAAGGGGATTTAATGAGAAGTATCAAGCTTGTGGATAGGCAGCTTGGATAGAGAGCAGGAACCCTGGGAAACCTGGCTTCAAGGGCTGCCCCTCCTACATATGGTTCCTTTCAGGGCTCTAGGCAGTTCTTTAGGATGAGGAGGTCTGCATCTTCTACATGAAAAAAGGTTCTGGAAAGGACCCAACAAGGTAGCATATGTATAGTGGTCTGAAAACTTTACATAGAGGGAGTTTCCTTACCCATGAATTTCTTATACTAATGTACTCACAGGTCTACTCCCTCTCCAGAACGTGAGCTGTGAGGGAATTTTCCCACTCAATACAAACATCCAGGCCCATCAAAAGGACCTGAAGAATTTCATGATAAATTCCTTAACAATAACCTCAAATATAAGAGATATACAAACATTCCTGAAAGGAGGATGGCAGTGGTGCCAGTGAGTGCCTGTAAGAGACAGGACAGGGTCTCCCATGAAGCCACTAGACACAGCACAATAGCCCAGGGGGGCTCCTTTGCCTTCCAGAAAGAGAAGAGGGGCAGTAAAAAGAGAATGCTGACCCTCTCCCCAGTGAAGAAGGAGGGAGAAAGGGAGAAACGTCACAGAGGGACTTGGGGCTTAAAGCATCATCTATGATATTCATTCTGATCAGCTGACATGTCCCAAGCTGTGGTCATTCTTGCTAAACTCTAAATGACTTCAGCTCATCTTAAATCCACCTCAGACTCCAACTTTCTGACTTTGAAACTCTGAGGCCAGAAAATGTTCCTCTGGTTGTCCCCCTAATACTCTACACTAGCTGTGGGACCCTGGGCAAGTCATTTAATCTCTGTCTGCCTCAGATCCTTCAACTCTGAGATGGGGATAATAATAGCACCTGCCTCCCAGGGTTGTTGTGAGGATGAAAAGTGATCATATTTTTAAAGTTCTTAGAACCATGCCTGACACACAGTAAGTAGGTGCTTAATAAATGCTTGTTTTCTCCCTCCCTCCTTCCTTCCTCCCTCCCTTCCTCTCTCCTTCCCTCTCTTCTTTCCTTCCTCCCTCCCTCCCTCCCTCCCTTCCTCCTTCCTTCCTTCCTTCCTTCCTTCCTTCCTTCCTTCCTTCCTTCCTTCCTTCCTTCCTTTCTTCCTCTCTCATGTCAGTTTTGAATCAAGGAGTTCCTACCTTGTTAACCACAGGAAGTCGTCACCTCAGTCCAATCAACATGACTCTTTGGGACCCAGTACAGTAGTAGCTACCAAAGCGCTTTACACAAGCTACCTCTTTAACCTTTACAATAAGGCTGGGACATAGATGCCATTATTGGCCCCATTTTACAGCTGAGGAAACCATGGTGTGCCCCAGTATCCCTCCAGATGGAGCCAGGTGGGAGGGGCCGGAGTTATTGTGCCCCCTCTGCCCTTCCCATTCCTAGCCTGGAGAAGGTAACTTGGTGTCAGCAGTAATTAAGATATTGCCAAAGATGCCTAAACAGGCAGGCACCTAACAGTCCCTTTTCATAAAACTCAAATTAAATGACCAGGAACTTCCTAGACAGGCTTCCCTGGAGAATCCATGAAGGTCAAGCAAGGAATGAAGGTGCAGGATGTTCCCAATATTTGTTAATATTTAGAATTGCCATCTGACCTGCCGGTATACCCCAAGGACCACTGGCTTTTCCATCTGCCCTTCAGCTGAACCCTCCTATGTGTCTCATCTTCCCTAGTTGGAAGTTGGATTCCTTGAGAGCCGGGCAGCATTGCTTTTCTCTGTATCCCAATTCCAGTGTGGTCACTTTCCTCATCTGCCGTTCCAGCCTACTGCTTCTCCCGTTCCTGGCTATCAGCATTCCCTTTTTAGAACCACAGAGTGTCTGACCTGAAAGGCACTTAAAGGTCAACTAGTCTAACCCTCATTTTATCGAAAAGAAAATTGAGACCTAGCAAGGATGAAAGCATCTTACTGGAGGTCACGCAATAAATGACAAGGCTACAACTGGAAACTTCGTTATCCCCATTTTATATTTGAGGAAACTGAGACCTAGAGGCATAAAGGATGTATTGTTATTAAGTATCTGAGACAGGATTTGAACTCAGGTCCAACTAATTCTACATCTAGTTCTATCCTGTGCTATCCAACTACCTTAACTACTTACTATGTATCAGACATTGTGCTTAAAAAGAAGAAAGGCAAAACAATATTCACTGGGTTTCTTTGTCTAGACCAAACATATCTGGATTTTTCTCTACCTTAGGCAGACCAAATATTGAACACATACATTCAGAAAGAAATAATTGCATCCTTCAAAAGCTACCATCTGATTGGAGCCTTTGGAACTCAACTGACTTCCTAATTAGAGTAAATCAAGTTAAACTTTACGTAGGACTCAGATCAACTCAGGTGCTCACCTTGTTTGTTTTTATATGAATCAGCTCTCAGGTGTGGGGCAGGAGGGGAACCACTTTTTAAAACTTGCATGAATTTCCAGGTTAGAAATGGGAACTAATTAAATAAAAATATTAAGAGCTTATTCTGGACAAAGCAGTGTGCTTGAGATTACATGCTAATGGGGGAGACAACAAATTGCACATGAAGGATGGCTGGCCAGGGAAGGGGGATGTGATCTCAAGACAGATAGATAGATAGATAGATAGATAGATAGATAGATAGATAGATAGATAGATTAAATAGATGGATGGATGGATGGATGGATGGATGGATGGATAGATGGAAGGACAGGTAGAGCACTTAGTAAGTGCTCACTCAGTTTTAGGCATTCCACTAAGCTCTGGGTATACAAATATAAGCAAATAAAATGGTCCCTGTCTTCAAGGAATATATATTTTAATCAGAAACATTGTCTATAGGAGAGAGTGCCTTACACACACACAGTAGGTGGTCAGTTCATTTTTGTTGAGTTGACATGAAAGGAATTATTCAGCAAATCATAAGGCCATATTCTTTCATTCTTCATGTTTTAATTTGTTCTTTCTTCCTGTTTATCTTCTGCCATCCCTTGTGCCAGATTTACTGCTAGGGGAATGACTAGGGAGAAGATTTCTAACATTGAGGAACCACTACAGGGCCTTCAGAGGCTGGGCACTGTGCTCACTCCCTGTTCTCTACCCAGGAATATGATTTGGACTGAATTTAGTCTGGTATGGTGGTGGGTGTGTTGGTAGCCTAGTCTCTCCTGAGAGGAGGCTAAGCTCTGTGTTGTCACATCTTAACTCATTAAAATTATTTCACTTTGGAGAATATTTTACTTCTAGCTTAGGTTTATGCCCATACAGGGTTTCTCCAAAAAGGAAGGGAATAGAAAGGTACTCAGTGAATCAGGTAGGTAATTTGTTCCTATGCACAAAAGGGATGCTAAAGGGCAGGTAGGTGGCACAGTGCCGGCCCTGGAGTCAGAAGGCCCTGAGTTCGGGTCCGGCCTCAGACACTTAACGCACACACAAACAAAAACCTAGCCGTGTAGCCTCGGGCAAATTACTTAACCCCAACTGCCCTCCAAAAAGCAAAAAAAAAAAAAAAGGATGCTAAGCATAGTTCACTCACAAGCAAACATTTTGTAACAACAAACTTAAATAAGATTCATTCACATAACTTACAACTGCTGTTATGATCTGGGAAGACTAACATTCAAACCTTATCAGACCATAAAGCAATTGGCAGGACAGTTATTCACCTCAGCTCTGAACTGTCCAAAAAACCTGGGCACATGTTTGCTGGTAAAAATGGTCAGGGTTGGATCCATTTATTTGTTTATTGCCATCTGTTTCAAGAATGCTAGAGTAGTTGTTGGGGGACTCCTTACCATCCAGCTCTGAGCAGAGGAGACTTACAGACCTCTTGAATTTGCAGGGTCACTTCTGAGACTGGATAGGTCCATCTCAGGACAGTTACTTCTTTGTCTGGTGTCTACAAAGAATAGACATAAAAGAAGGCGGCCCCAAAAAGCAGATTTGTCTAGGCAAGACATGTGCTTTGGATGCCCCACATGTATGGTTGCATGGAGACTGGGTTGAGTCAGAACAAATATTCACCCCCCCCCCCACTCCCTCAGGAAGCAACTTTAATAATTGTGAGGATTCCCATCCAGAAAGGAAGAGTAAGGCTGGGGAGAGAGGCTTTCTCTTGAACATTCCCTGAGTCATCAGCTCTTGGCTCCAAGACCCTTCTTGTTGAGTCATACATTGCTGGAAGCAGTTTCCAAAGCTTGCACTTGGTCTACCCAGGTATGGCAACTCCAAGCATGCTCCACTGGATATCCCTGTAGGCCAAACTAACCTTTCTACACCTTGTTTCAGTTCAATTCAGCAAACACTTATTAAGCCCTCATCACCTCTCACCTTGACTACATTAACAGACACCTAATTGTTCTCCTTTCCTCAGATCTTGCCATCCTCCCTAACTCAGTATCCTCCAGTGGCTCCCCTGTTACCTCTTGGACCACTTATGAACTCCTGTGTTTGGCATTTAAACTCCTCTGACTTAACCTATCTTTCTTGACTTGTCACTTATTCCTTTCACGTATTCACTAGGATCCAGACAGACTGACCTTCTGACTGTGTGGTTTTCCTAGCTAGCATCCCATTTCCTATCCTTGTGCCATTGCCTTGGCTGTCCCCTCTTCCTGGAATGTCCAAACTCTTTGCCTCTTAGACCCCACATTTCTTTCAAAGTTCAGAGCAAATGCTTCTTGGGTAATTGAGTGACTTCCTCTATTAAGCACCTACTGTGTTCCAAGCATTGAGAACTTCTCTTGATTTCTCCAATTGCTAGTCAAATTCATTATCCCTGTCTCTATTACCTTTGCCCTATTGAAAATAATTTTATTTTCTGTATCTCTCTACATGTACGTTTTCTCTCCCCTGGGCTATTCGAGAACAAGAATTGTTTTATTTCTGTCTTTGTATTCTCGGTAGGTGGTGAAGTGGGTAGAGTGCCAGGCCTGGAGTCAGAAAGAGCTGAGTTTAAATCCAGCCTTAGACACTTCCTAGCTGTGTGACCCTGGGCAAGTCACTTAACCCTGTTTACCTCAGTTTCCTCATCTGTAAAATGAACTGGAGAAGGAAATGACAAACCATGACAGTATCTTTGACAAAAAAACCCCAAGATGGGGTTACAGAGAATTGAACACAACTGAAAAACAAAGAAATTCTCAGTGCTTTGCATATTGAAAATAATTAAAATAGTTAAACACCTACTATGTGCAAAGTTATTACAGATAAAAGCCCAACTTTGGAGTCAACTGAGCCTGAGTTCTAGTCTAGCCTCTAACACTTATTGACTGTGACCCTGGATAATCCCTGTGTCCTGAGCAATTTGTTAAAACTCTAAGCTATAAAAAAAAAACTCTAAAAAGAATTTTTTATAAAATTATTTATTATTCATAAAATAATTATTTATAAAAACTCTAAGAAGAATTATTCATCTACATCAAGGAGTTTCTATACCTAGGAATTCTTTACATCTAGGAATATCTTCCAATATTTTCACACCTAGGAATATCATCTTCAAATTACAGGTCTGGACTAAAATATGTATTAGATACTGAGGATAGATGCTGTAATAAAAATGAATTAGTTCCTGCCCCCAAGGAGTTTCTGTTCTCCATGTGATGAAGACAGGTGATTCAACATGAACACAGATAAAATATAAAAACTATATAAGGTTATTTCAGGAGAACTAATGTGGCTTTAAAAATATATTGGATGTTTTTTCCTCTTTAATTTCCAAGCCATAGTATGAATTTTTCTTTGCTAAATGGTTCTTGGGACTTTGCCGGTGCTGAATGTGCCAAAATGACTCTTCTTGGCCAGACACAGTCACATATTGAATAAGGAAGTCGTTTCCAGGAAAGCAGTGATAATTCTGACCCTTAATAACCTTTCCTTGATCATATGTGCCGTATTTCAAAATCTCTGAGCCATCTGGAAGATGCCTTGAATTTCTCACTCCTATATATTTTCTTTTCACTTTAACCCATTTGAATTTAAAAAAAAAATTAACTTAAGGAATATTTTACTTTTTCCCCACTTTATTGCTAACTTGTTTTTACATGACCTCCTTCTTTCCTCTTGTACTCATTGGACCATCTCTTGTATCACAAAATAAAAAAGAAATATGAGAATGGGGATATTTAATGAGCCAATAAGCATTAAGTACCTTCTATGTACCAAGCACTGATAGGATTAGGGTCTGGACTTTTAATTTCATGGGTAAGATGAAGTTCCTGGGGAGGAAAGTCCCTCTCCCAGTAAAAATCAGCACTTTTTCTTCAACTTAAATTTTTAGAAATTTCCTCAGAGTACTGTGACCTTAAGTAACTTGCTCAATCTGCCTACCATCACATAACTAGTATGTATCAGACATAGGACTTGAACTCAGGTCTTGCTGGCTCCACATCTGACTCTCTATCCACCATGATACCTGCCAGAGCCAGACAGTATAGATGGATGAATGAACTCATGAAAAAACTGTTGAATGTGTGCCCAGCATTTAACTTAGGCACTGGGGTTACATACAGAAAATAAGAGGTTGCCCCTGTGGGGTGGGAGACTCAGAGGGGGAGTGTGGCCAGAAGGGTCTGGAGAGTCCTAGAGACGGTGAGTTGACCATCCATTGGTATGACCATTCCAGAAGCACTGGTAGAAGTGGCTTGATTACTGAGCCCAGGAAAAGAGGTGTAAGGGGGGTAATGGTGTGGGTGGTCAGGGTAGCAAGGTAGAATCAACGAGGCCTGGGTGGATGGCTGGGTGTGCTTTGAAGCCTGGTCTATGGCTGGGGCTGGCTAGGTAAGATTGAAGTCGGTCAGAAATCCACATCTCTCAGCTTCGTGGTGGGAGTTCCAAAGCTAAGTGGATGAACTTCCCCAGGGACCGAAGGGGAATATTTTAAAATAGTATTCTACAGTGTGTTTTTCTGGCATTTATCACATTTTCTCAGGGTCCTTCTTAAACAGCAGCTGGTCCTAGTCAATCTTCATTCCAAAGCTTAGGAGGCAGCAGCACTATCTCTAATAGAAGCTGGTCCCATGGTAATAATAATAGCTAGAATTTATAGGGTGTTTACAAAGTGCTTTACAGGTATCATTTTATCCTCACAACAGTCCCGGGAGGTAGTTGCTGTTATTATTCCCATTTTATGGATGTAGAAACAGAGACTTGACATAAGTTAAGTGACTTGCCCCGGGTCATACAGCTAGTAAGTGGCAGGCTGGAGGGGCCCCAGGTCTTCCTACCTCCAAGTCCATCACTCTGTCTGCTGCACCACCCAGATGCCGAAGTATGATGGGCATGGTAGAGAAGGCCTTTAGAAAAATATTTCGATTTGATAATATGTGAAACGTACCTTAATACAGAAAATTGATATAAAGGCATTTGCCATTTCAAATCTCATCAGTCTAGTTTCAGGAACTCTTGACCTGAGTTTGGAATTAGAATTAGAATTTTATTATTATTAGAATATTATTAATATTATGCTTATATTACTAGGCAGCAAGGTGATACAGTAGATGGAGCACTGGGCTTGGAGTCAGAAAGACCTGAGTTCAAATTTGGCCTCAGACACTTACTAGCTGTGTGACCCTGGGCAAGTCACTCAACCCTGTTTGCCTCAGTTTCCCTATCTGTAAAATGAGCTAGAGAAGGAAAGGGTAAATTATTCCAGTATCTTTGCCCCCAAAACCCCAAATAGGGTCATGAACAGTCAGACGTGACAAACAACTGAACAACAAAAATTATTATTAGATCTATATATTACAATATTATAATATTATTAGAATAATTAATAACCCTGACCAAGAGTTTGACACAAATGTGCTTCTGCCTTGCTTTCATTCATAGTTGGGTGCTTTCCAGTAGAAGGATCCCATTGCTCATTTACCGCTGCCCTTGAAATCTTTGCCTCTTTTGGGATTCAGCATCTTCTCCTGGTCATTCCTCCAAGCTGGTGACTTCCAGTATACCCCAATTCAACAAAACAGTCCATCTCCTCTAGGGTGGTAGAACAAGCTCCTAGAGGAGAGAGAAGGCATTGATGACTGTTGGGGGTTTCAGGGAAGGCTGCCTGCCTGAGGTGGCACCAGAACTGAGCCCTGAAAGAAGGGAGAGATTCTTAGAGACAGAGACAAGGAGTAGGAGCTTTCCAAAGGCGTGGGCAGATGCATGGAAGCCATCCCAAGACTTTACCTGAGCAGCTGTGGAGAGCCAGGGAAGGATTTTGAACAGGGCAGTGACACAGTCAGATCCATACTTTAGGAAGACTATTTTAGCAACCTCCCAATATTGAGGAGAGACTGGAGAGAAGAGCCTGTAAGTAGTGAGACCAATCAGGAACCAAGATCCTGAAGTGGTGGGCCATTGCCTTCTCTAGCTCATCTTATAGATGAGTAGACTGAGATAAACAGGGTTAAGTGACTTGCCTACAGTCACACAGCTACTAAGTGTCTGAGGCCAGGTTTGAGCTCAGGAGGGGAGTCTTCCTCACTCCAGGCCCAGTATCGACTGGGTCACCTTGCTACCCCTAAGATGTGGGGCCAGGAAGACCCAGCTTTGCCCTAGACGCTCAGCAGCTTTGTGACTGCCCCTGACCCTCTCGTGGCCTTGGTTTCCTCATCTGTAATATGGGCATAAGAGTAACATCTATCTTCCAGGGTCCTTTGAGGCTCAAATGAGATGATTCTTATAAAAAGCTTTGGAAACCTTAAAGTGCCATATCAATGTTAGTTATGATGGTAGCATTATTTTGATCTGGGGTTGCTTTAGGTGAGTTTCCACACACCCATACACCTGTTGGGACAGCCCAACCTTAGATGGGAGGGTGGAGGTGTTCTCTGGAAGGTGGAGTCTGGCGGGTCTGCGCTGCAGGTAGGGAGAGCGTGTCACAGATCACAGATGCCTAACGGCCACTTTCTGAGGCTGGGAATGAGCGTTCTTTGGCATTTATGAAAGCACGGCTGAGATTTCCTGCCCGGGCTCATCTGTTTCTTTCCTGTTTTTCCCAAAGGCCTGGCACAATCCATTTTTTTGTTCCTGTGTCCTTTGGGCTTTATTTTTTGGGAAAACCCCTTAAAACTAACAATTGAGGAGATGCAAGACGGGGCCCGATATTTTTTTCTCTTTCCTGTCTTCTCTTAGTTTTCTTTGGCAAGATGTTGCTTATTATTGAAGGGGCGGAAGCTTACCTGGGAGGGAGAAAAGGAAGGTTCTCTGCAGAGATCCAAGGGCCAGTTATGCCCCACAGGGCTTTCTTCTGTTCTCTGATTTTCAGCTTAGTCATTTGACCTCTGGCGAAGGCAGTTCAGGGAAGACAGCTTTTCTTTGCCTTGGCCCAGTTCTGTATTTGTTCCCTGTCTCTGTTCTACTTGGTTACGGGGCTTGGGGTCAGGCTCACCCACTGATTTGGATGAGGCAATCAGATTGCAGAATCTGACCTAAGGTAAGGGAACGGTCCTCTCAACTGTGCTGGACGGAATCAGGGTTCCAGACGCCACCCTGAGGGAGTTTTAATAAAATGCCCCAATTCTGATGTTTCTCCTCTTTCTGCTCTTTTTGTAGATCACCCTGCACCTGAAACCCATCTCATCGGTGCACATTCATCAGAAATCTATTGTGTTCCTGCTTAACTCCCCTCAGCCTTTGGTCTGGAAGTTAAAGACGGAGAGACTTGCTCCTGGGGTCCCCAGGCTTTTCTTTGTAAGTACTTATTGTCACCCTCTGAAACTAACAATTGAGTGAAGAAGTGAAATTCCCTACTACCTTGGTAGAGAAAGCACTGGATATGAAGTCTGAGGAACTGAGTTCAGATCCTAATTTCTTCTCCTTACTAGCTCTGGATCTCAGTTTTCTCAAAAAATGACTGGAGATCCCTTTCCTGCTCCCAAGTCTGTGTTTCTGTGATATAAGCTGGCTTGGGTCTTGAGATCCTTAAGCAAGAGAGGGGCATTGTGGTGCAGTAGATAGAGAACTGTCTTTAGGACCAAGAAGATCTGGGTTTGAGTTCCAGTTCTGACATATACTGTCTGTGTGACCCTGGGCAAGTCACTTATTAACTTAGGCCACTGGTGTCAAACTCACAGTCCACCAGATGCCAGAACTAGATTTGAATATAATTGGGAAATGTTTAATAAAATAAACAAAAGTATAGTATAGTATGTTGTTGTTAATTTGTTTTCTAGTTATGGCCAACTCTGCAACCCCATGTGAGGTTTTCTTTGCAGAGATGCTGGTTTGCCATTTCCTTCTCCAATAGTAGAAGATAGATAATGTTAATTTGTAGTTTTCTAGCAACAACAACAAAAAACTCAGTCTACAGGAGCATAGGAATTGGTTTCTATTTGACTTTGACACCAGTATTTTAGGCAGAGAAAATGTACTGGTGGAGCCAAAAAAATCCACTAAAATAAAATCCCAGGTGCATTCCCTATCCTTGGACAAGTCTCAGTTTCCTCAACTGTAAAAGGAGGGGTTGCATGAACCAAACAATCCCTGAGGCTTCTTCTGCTCTTAAATCTTCTGTACTTGGGAGTGTGTGACTTTCTTTTATGAAGCAATTCCACCTCCACCCCTATTTTCCCCAAAAGATATTAGTAGAAAATCATATTTCAGGTGTGCATTCTTTTAAGGTGTTAGGAAGCCTCGCCAGGCCATTGGAGAAAGTGTCTGTATGTAGTTTCAGTGAAACTGATGGCTAATGAACCCCAGCAGGCCAAGCCATCAGAAACACTTGTGTGGCCCAAGCTTTGATTTCAGCCCTTGGTCTGCCCTTGTGGCACTAAGAGCATTATAAACATTGTAAATAGCCCCTTGATGTGTGGTCTGGGACCACAAAATAAACATGCACGAGACTATCTTATTTTGTCTAGAAGACAGGCCTTCTTTCTGATAGAAGGATTCCTCCAGCCTTTGCTATGGGCAGCACCCCAGTGAAGTCATTTCTGTTTTGTAGGAACACTGCGTCTGTGGAGAGATCCAAACATTACCTACTGTTTGTAAATCATGGCCTGTTCATTTGCCAGCACATCCAAGTTTGCTGGTTGTCATGAATTAGACGCGTTGTTTAGATGAAATTTTTGGGGTATGATATCATGTCTGATGATGAGCAGGATGGCTGCTTTGCACTGATAACTCACAGTTTCTCTTCATAGAGATACATGTTCATATTGTTAGCTGTTAGGACCTCAACCTGGAGCCCTACACTTTTAAATTTTGGCCCCTTCTAAGTGGAATGGAACATAAGGCATCTTGGGACAAGTGGAGATCTGAGCTCTGACTATTTCTGCCTTTGGGATCTCCCATAAACCTGGCAGTAGGAGACTGAAAATATCTTCCATGTATAGATGAAGTTCAGTTTTGAAAAGAAAGAAAGTTAAGAAAGAGCTTTAATTTAACCTATGGCTAAAAAGTTCCCCCTTGTAAAAAACTGCAAGGGGCCAGTAATCATTTAGTAATTAGAATGGCTGCTCCTTCTAATTACTGTTATATACTCACTCTATGTGGTTGGGAGGCTCATGATAACATGTGCATGTGTGCATGCACGTGTGCGCGCGCGCGCACACGCATACACACACACACACACACACACACACACATTACCCTTACTTTCAAAATCCTAGGCAATACTCCACATTATTATGGTCCAGGGAAAATTTATGTTGCAAGAGAATAAAGTCAGAGCCTGGATCTGTTGGGTTGGCCTCTATTTTCATTAAAAGTATTTTGGCTCAAGAATGTCTGATATCAGCTAAATTTCTGCATGGTTCATTTTATCCTAACTTTGTAGTTCTGCTGGGAAAGTAGAATTGTATTTTTAATTATAAACAGCTCGGTGATGCCCAAATTCGTGTATGTTCATTGTCTAAAGGAGCCATATTAAAAGTAAGAGTCATGTAAATAATAAATTCATTGGTCATCCTGTCTGTGTCCAAGATAATCTCCACACCTAATGAGTGAGTGCTCAGCCAGCCTCTGTTTGAAGGGAGAACCTACCACCTTCCACCTGTCCACTTTGGGGCAGTTCTCATTGCTAAAACATCATTCCTGACATTGGGCATCTTCTGGGGGCAGTTAGGTGGCACAGTGGGTAGAATGCCAGGCCTGGCTGGAGTCAGAAAGACTCATCTTTGGGAGTTCAAATCCAGCCTCAGACATTACTAGCTGTGTGACCTTGAGCAAGTCACTTAACCCTCTGTGCCTCATATGTAAAATTATATGAAGGGGGAAACAACACAGTACTCTAGTATCCATGCCAAGAAACCACCAAATGGGGTCACAAAGGGTTAGACACGACCGAAATGACTGAACAACAAAGCAACTTCTACACATGACTCCCATTTCTTTGCTTTGGAGCCAAGCAGAGCCAATTCAGTCACTCCCCCACTAGACAAAATTGTCCTGGTGTTATGGACGATGGCTAGAAGGTGCAGAGACATAGATTTAGGCTCAACATAAAGAAGAACTTCCCGATTGTCCGAGCTGTCCAGATGGGGAGGGGGGTGCCTTGAGAGGCAGTGAGACCCTCAAGCAGGGGCTGAATTCTTTCCCAGGTCCACATTAGTCTAGAGGTCCGTTCTACCACGGTCGTTCTCTCTTCTGGTTTTAGGGTTGGATTTACTCAGGATCCTAGATCTAAAACTGGAAACCAGTAACTCAGAGTTCAGTCCCCTCATGTTACAGATGGGTAAATAGAGTCAGGGGGGAAGTACCTTGTCGAGGGATCATAAATGGAGGGCAGGAAGGGGCCGCAGAGGGAGGGACTTTCCTGAGGTTACACAGGTGGTAAGCATCAGTGGCACAGAGTGGTTCTGGGTCCCCAGACTCCAAAGGCAGAGTTTTTTTCTGTCATGTCTTTCTGCTTTCTAACTTCCTTTTCAGAACATTTATCAAACTAAATGGTGCTTTCAGTAGAATTGGATCTCTCTGACTTAATATTTATTTTATGAAAACCCCACAGTTTTGTGATAGAGCTGTAGGGGGTTGTTTATTCAGTTAGTTGTGGCTAACTTTGCGACCCCATTTGGGGTTTTCTTGGCAAAGATACTGGGAGGGTTTACCATTTCCTTCTCCAGCTAATTTTACAGATGAGGAAACCAAGGCAATAAGAATTAAGTGACTTACCCAGGGTCACATAGCTAGTAAATTTCTGAGGCCAAATTTGAACTTAGGTCCTCCTGACCTTAGAGTACACTAGCTGAAAAAAAAAGTAAAATAAAATAATCTTTGAAAGTTTAAATATTTTTAGTTGCTAGTGGCTAACTGCTTGTGATTAGTTTCTGGACATCTGTCAAGTACTGGCTTCAGATGACAGACAGTCTGTTACTGGGAAATGCAAGAAAATGTCTGATCATAAACAGAGGTGGACTGGTCACATAGTGAGAAGGCAGACTGCCAGCTGGACAACCATGGTGCTGCTGTGGTGCTAGAGCAATAGGCCACTATTAACTGCCATAGATTATAAATCTTAAACTATCTAGAGAAAGGTCTACCTCAGACTGGGAAGACTGATTTATTGTAGCATCTAGATGGCTTGGTGGATAAATAGTTAGGAAGATCTAACTTCGAATTCTGCCCTAGATACTTTTAGCTGTGTGACCCTGGGCAAATTTTTCATCTTCTCAAAGTCTCTGAATTGACTTTCACCCCCAAATCTGTGATCCTGTGATGATGAGTAACAGCCTGATATCTGTTCTTGTCTTTGGGTTCTTGTATAGGGTTATGGCCAAAGGGACACGACCTTGTCATAGATTGTGAATGGAAAGGGATAAGCATTTCTGTTGTGCCTGTTATAGCCAAGAACTGGCATTTTTACTATCTCACAACAACTGTGGGAGATAGGCGAAGTTGAGGAAACTGAGGAAGACAGAGGTTAAGTGACTTGCCCAGGGTCACACAGCTAAGAAATGTCCAAAGCTGAATTTGAACTCAGGTCTTCTTGACTCCAGGCCCTATGCTCTATTCATGGAGTCAGCTAGCTGCCTCAGTATATACCTAGTATACTTTAAATTGAGATAGAAAATAGCACTAATAAGCCCTTTTATCTAAAATGATAATTGAAGAAATCAAGAGACCATTGAGTTTATTTTTTTAAATAGTATTTTATCTTTTTCCCCATAATATGTCAAGACAATTTTTAACATTCATTTTTATAAGATTGTTAGTTCCAAATTTTTCTCCCTCCCTCCACTACCCCTTCTGAAATTGGTAGGCAATTTGATATAGGTTATACATGTATTATCATGTAAAACATTTCCATATTAGTCACATTTGTGAAAGAAGAAACGGATCAAAAGAAAAAAACACCTCAAGAAAGAATAAAGCAAGTGACAAAAACATGCTTCGATCTGCATTCAGCATCCATCCATTCTTTATCTGACTGTGGATAACATGCGTCCTTTGTACTTGCCTTGGATCATTGAGTTGCTGGGAAGAGCTGAGTCTTTCATAGTTGATCATCACACAATGTTGCTGATACTGTGTGCAATGTCTTCCTGGTTCTGCTCATTTCACTTTCCATCAGTTCATATAAATCTGCAGGTTTTTCTGAAATCAACCTGCTCATCCTTTCTTGCTGTACAGTAGTATCCCATTATATTCCTATACCACAGCTTGTTCGGCCATTCCCTAGTTGATGGACATCCCCTCATATTCCAATGTTTTGCCGCCACAAAAAGGGCTGCTGTAAATATTTTTGCACATATGGGTTCCTTTCCCTTTCTTAGAGATCATTGAGTTTAGAACCAGAAGGAATATTAGAGACCTCTAGTCCAGGTACTTTACAAATGTGCAAACTGCAGCCAACTTGATCAAAGTCACTAGAGTTCTTTTTCCAACTCAGTTTCTAGGGAGCAGAACTAAAGACCACAGCAATAAATATTGTTTGTTATAGTTAACCATTGGCTACTTCATATTAATCTGGAAAGTGTAGGGCTTACATGGTGCTGAGACATCTCCCTTTGACCACATCTCAGTTATTTTAGAAGGGTTTGATTCATGCCCCTGTCATCATGGGATTTGACTCGTAGCAACTTTGACACCCCTTTCTTTGGAATTCTCTGGAGGACGATGATGTAATTCTAGTCATGATCATATTTTAGCATATCAAGGATCTGTCATTTTTTGGTGTGGGGACTCCTTCCACTGTCCACTGATGTGATGCTGTCCCTCTATTCCTGCCTTAATTCAACAAATGTTCCTTGAAAGTCATGCTGGTCAAAAAATTCTTTATCCTTTGGCAACCAGGTGTTGACTTCTTAGGTTGGCCCTTGGAGGACAGGCACACAGTCCATCATTGGACTTGCAAGACTTATAAGTGACAATCTAAGAGTAGATCAATTTAGATCTGGAAGGAACTTCACCCCCTTCATTTGATAGATGAGGAAACTGAGGCTCAGGGAGGTGGGTTAACTTGACCGCAGTCACACACAGGTATCACAGCATTTGAACGTACATCCTCTATCTCCAAATACAGTGCTTTTTCCAATGCTAAGACACCTGATGCCTATATCTGTTTTCAGACTCCCTTAAGGAAACTTAAGGACAACCATTTCCTTCCATTTTATTTTCTTATTTCTTTGTGGCCAGTAAAAAATATTGGAACATCTGTTTCCCATTCTGGGTCTTAGATCTGCAGATAGTGAGTGAGGTAAGACTTTTCAAACTTGGCCTAGTTGTCTTTTTCTGATAGAACCATCCCTTTCCTCTTTCAGAAATCAGTGTCAATTTGAAATAACATCGAATGTTTTCTTGTGACAGTAGGACCCAAGGATTCCTGCCATGTATGTATGCATGTATATACATATATGTTTACATGTGTATATGTGTGTATCTATATATCTATATCTATCTATCTATCTATCTATCTATCTATCTAAAACTAGGGCCATATTCTTCAGATCCAAGTTTAATAGTGTTGATATCACCTTTGGGCACATCATTCAGTGTGACTTTGGGCACATCATTTAATCTTACTGACTCTGTTTCCTTTATTGTAAGTTGAGGGGTATGGACTCAAAGGCCTCTGGGATCCTTTCTGGCTTTTGATCTATAGATTTATGGCCCTACTCATTAAACCTACTTATTTTACTTGGAGACCTCAGGAAACCCATGGAGGAGATGAAGATTGAGGTACAGACTTACTCAAGAATATTTAATGAGTGGTACAGAGAAAGAGGACAGAGAACTTGATTTTTTTGTCTTTGGTATTTCCTTCCCCCATTCCTCTGCACCCTGAAATGTCTTATTGAGGAGTGGATAAATCACAGTCATAGACTTTGAGAGTTGGAAAGGACCATGTTGTCCAACCCATACCTGAAAGGAATCTCCACTGCCACACATTCAGCAAGTGGCCATCCAGCCTCTCCTGGAAGACCTCTGAGGAGGGCAGCCCACCCCCTCTCAAAGCAACCCATTCTATCTTTAGATAGCTGTGATTGTTAGAAGGTCTCTCCATCATTGTCTCTGACTTTTTTCAATAGCTAACCATTGTTTCTGGTTCTGACCCCTGGGACTATAGTGAATCCTTTAAAGAGGCTGTTTTGGTCTGTAATGACCAGCAAGAAATTCCCTTTCTGAGTAGACTCATGTTTTACTTAGATAGATTAAAAAAATGGACTCTCCAATTTTTACTTCAAAAAGGAAACCTTTAAAAATGAGGTGTGAGGGACTTATTAATGGAGGGAAGACTTGTGTTTGGTGTTCTCACAACTCATAAAAGGTGAAATCTTCGGATAAATTTTATAGACCCAAAGGAGAACTAAAATTGTATATCATACTATCATTCCTTTTAGGAATTTTTTCTCTTCTTCTTCCTCTTCTTCTGCTTCTTCCTCTCCTCTCTCTCTCTCTCTCTCTCTCTCTCTCTCTCTCTCTCTCTCTCTCTCTCTCTCACACACACACACACACACACACACACACTTTACGGTATTTCTCTACTGCTAAATCTTGGAAATGCTTTTCACTTTTCCAAAATATGGGGAAGAAGGATCATGAGGGGCAGAGAGAGGTGGAATTTTGTTTCTTTCTGCCATGTGCTATTCATTTATCCAGTTATACTCGTTACCTAGGAAGCATTAGCAGCCTGAAGATTGATGGTAGGAGTTTTGGGCAAAGTTTCCAGTTGTGGACTTTCTGTATATGAAACACGCACACACACACACACACACACACACACACACACACACACACACACACACACACACACACACCACAAAATAAAGGGACAGAAGGCAAACTTAGAAGTGATTTATAGATTGGAGAGTTGAAGATTTCATCACCTGATGGAGTCAGGGAACCAAACCCCACCCTCCCCTTCTTAAAGACCTAAGTTGGGTTATTTTGAAAATACCAAGTTAAAAAATCATTTGGAAAACTTATGTAAGAAACTGTTGGCTACTGAGGTCTCGTCCATCTCTAAATTCAATATTCTGACCTGGACTGGAAGCTATTAAAGACTCTAGGAAAGCAAATGCCATGCTTGCCTCCTAAATTCTACATTGGGTGGTACAGCTAGCACTTGGATTGTGTTTTAAAAGTTTGCTGAGCCCTTTATATACTTATATACTTTTATTATAGCCCTGTGAGGTGGGTGCTATCATCACCCCCACTTTGAAGGTCAGAAAACTGAGGCTTATAAAGGGTAAGCGATTTGCCCAGTCACTTAGCTAGTAAATGTGTGAGGTGGGGTCTGAGCCTGGACTTTCTGACTCCAAGTCAGTGTGGAACGTGTTTATCAAAGCTGCTAGAACATAGGGTCATAGGATCAATGCTTAGTTTAGAGACAGAAGAGGACCTTACAGATCACTGAATCCAAACCCCTGGTTTTACAGATTAGGAAACCACAGAAAGTCCCGAGTCACATTACTAGTAAGTCTCTGAGATGGAGTTTGAACTCGGCTTCTCTTGATTCAGAATCCAGTGTCCTATCTGCTGCTCCAAGCTGAACCTAGTGCAAGAATTTGAATTCTCTTGCGGTGGATCTCACCGCCTGGGAATGGCCTGGCTTTCAAATGGCTATATTTAGCCTGCCTGGTCATAACAAACCATTCTAGCAAAGAACTAAAAAACAAAAACAAAAACAAAAACCCAACCCTTTTGGTGCATGAAGAAATGACCAAGACTGGGAACCCCAATGTTTGTGAAAATGGTGCAAATCTTTGACCAATCTTTCTGATGTTATTTTTTGACTTAATTGACTTTTCTTTCTTGTGTTTATTTTTAAACCATCTCTCATTGTTTCAGGCTTTAGGGGCACACCCATGATGAACAGGTTTTCTATCTTTGGCTTCCCACTAGCATTCTGTGTGTGCAAAGGAAGATCCAACTTAAGCTCAGATGGCCCCTGGAAACTGCACAATTGGCTTCCTTGGACCAGCAAGAAATTCTGAAAAGGCCTTTAATGACACTAATCTTCTGATTTTGGAGCAAGTCTCTAGATTAGGAGAGATTAATTGATCTATGTACAGTTTTTGACGGGGTTGAGGCGATGGTGTTTAGTACTGGGATTTCATCAATGGATCTATTTAGGGAACTTCTGGCATGGAAACCCTCTTCATTGATATAGATAGGCAACTTAAAGTTTTAAAACTTTATAAACTAAAAGTTAAAGTATTAAAAAGTGACCTGGGATCCTGAGAGGTTGTTGACTTGTTTGGGGACACACATCTAGTCTGGGACAGAGGTGGGATGAACATGAGTCTTCCTTGTTTAGAGACCGACCTCGCCTTCTATCCTTTGCATCATGAAGTCTGCAAAGAAAAAAAGATGATGCCAAAGGTTAAGTAGGTAAAAGTGTCAATTAGGGAGGAGGAACATCTTCTGGCTCCCACTTTTGAATTCCTGCCTTTGTATGTCCTTTTCTAGCAATTAATCATTGAAGCCTGTGAAAATAGTTTATTTTCCCTGGGATTCCTCAGGCTTTTCATTCAGCAGATTGGATGAGGAGGCAGAAAACCTAAAGGTCTAGCTATGGCTTGGCCATGACCTCCTCATGTAGTATTAGGGGAGGTAGAAGTCCCAGTGCCTCAGTGTCCTCATCTGTAAAGGGATCAGATTGAATTAATTAGGTACCCTGAACCTTTTTTGTGCAATGGACTTCTTTGGCAATCTGTTGAAGCCTGTGGGCCCCCTCTCAAAATCAGGTTTGTAAAAGCATAAAGTAAAATTCAGAGGATTATTAAAGAAACCAATTATGTTGAAATTCAGTTAGTATAATACTTTAAAAAATGTTTATGGTTAGAACAAAGTGAAGAATCGCTGGATGAATCCATCACTAGATAAAACTAACTTTTTTGATGCTGTGAGACCCATTAAGGCTAACGGAAGTAGAAACTGGCGATGGTTATGTTAAGCTGCCAGAGACAAGACCCCATTCAGCAAAGTTCAAAGAAATATTGAGTTAATATAGTATGAATAAAGGACTGAACTCCATTTCTGTGCTCTTGGCTTTATGTTAGAAACAAACCAAAATCTTATCCTAATGAGGTTAGACAATATGCCCTCAAAAGCCCTAAATTCTGAGAGTATCTGAAAAAAAAAATTAATACCAGGAATGAGCCTGGCAATTAAAAGCTATTTATGAATTTCTAAGAAAGGGAGTGGGAGGGGTGGAGGAGTTTGAGGAGGCCAGGGATGCCAAAATCTGGCTTATTCTGTTGCTTTTTTTTTTTTTTAATATGGTCCAAACATTTCTGGGTTTCTGCCATGGAACCACAGGCAATTCTATGGGCTGCACTGGAGCTTGGATGAATGACAAGACTGTAAAGCAAGTGCTGTGTGTTTTCCTGTGCCTTGTATTTAACGGGAAATCAGAAGGCTAAATTTCCAATCAGTTGTTAAATGGCCCCAGATGTGCACCAAGGGCCGGGCAAGGATGAGTGAGCAGTGGAGGGGACCTAGAAAGCCAGCACCAGCAGCAGTGGCTAAAGAGTGAACTTATGCACCAGGCCAAGTAATAGGCCAGTAAGGTTCTGGTTTCAAAAATTGTGCTAAGAATAACTTCACAGGCTATTGGCAAGTTTCATCATGACGGGTTAGGGGAGGCTGGTTGAGTTAGGGGAGAGGAGAGGGACTCTTTCTGTGGGTGCCCTCTGTTGTTTCTCACTTAGAAGCCTGGAAACGATTTCTTCCTTTTGGCAATCATTTTAATTGCTGGGTTTAGAAATAATTTAAAACGAGTATACCTGTTTTTATTTAAAACATGCAGCAAGGTCTGCATGGTGGTTTATGTAGAGGTTCAGGTCTATGGGTTTTACAGCTCATCAACATTATCATAGAATCATAGACCTAGTGATGGCAGACACTCTAGGGGTCATCTCTTCCGACCCATCCATTTTATAGATGAGGAAATTGAGACCCACAGGGGATGAGTGACTAGTCCAGGGTCATAGAGTATCATAAAATCTTCTATCTAGAGTTGGAAGCAACCTCAGAAACCACCTTTGTAAAGCACCTTGTAAACCTGAAAGTTCTTTTTATAAATGCTAGCTATTTTAAATTAATCATTACCTGTGCCAACCCTCTTAACTCTCTAGATGAGTTGAGACCAAGAGAGATTAAGTCACTTGCCCTGAGTCGCACAGAATCATGGAGTCAGAGACTTAGTATAGTGTCTTACATATAGTGGATGCTTAATCAATGTTGGTTGATTGATTAAGGCAGAGGAGACCTCAGAGATCAGCTGGTCCAACCCTGCCATGTCCATCACTTTTTTATAGTTCCTGTTGAGTCTCCAAACACTATCTCATTTGCTCCTCATAATAACCCTATAAGGTAAGGACTGGTGTTATTAACACTTGTTTTTATATTGCCTTTATTTCCCCAAGTATCTCCCTCCTTTTCTTTCCCAAATGGAAAAAAGAAAGGGAGGAATAAGAGTTTACTAAAACTAATCAATTTGTCAGCCAAATTAGCCAGCATGTTATTGCCCTCAACCAAATACTCGGTCCCTGCAAAGCAGATGGGGAAGTATGTTCTTATCTCTTTCAGTCCAAGTTTGATCTTCATAATCACACAACATTCAGGTTCTTTTTGTTGTTGTTGTTCCTTCATTTACATTACTTGGTCTTTGGCTTTTCTGGTTTTGGTGACCTCCCTTTGCATTGGTATGCGTTGGTCCTCTAACTCCTAATCTAGCAACTTTCCACAGCTCAAAAAAAGAAATCATCCAATGACTGGCTGGGTTGGTCCTCAGATGCTAATTTTTCAGGCTTTCCCAGAGACAGTGCTCCCTGGGTGCTCTTTTCAAAAACCTTTTATGCCATTGTGAGGCATTTTTGTAAGTCTTTAATTAAATGTCCCATTTGGGATGGTCACATTTATCTTCTTTCTGTCCTGTCTCCCCTCTACCCCTTCCATTTTAACTTCCCGTTACCATCATCAGAAAGACTATTGTTAGAACATGAAATTTGTGGAGAGTTAGAATGATTTCCCCCCCCGCCACACACACACACACACACAAACAAAAAACCTCTTGAAGGGGAACCCAGAGAAGATATCTGAGCATATGGACCAAAGACCTGGCAAACCAATCTTGCTTTCTACTTAATCAGGAGTCAATCCCCATAAAAATCCAAGGTGTCGGGATGCTCTGATTTGGGTTTTGACAGATAAGTGTTTTTACTGTGTAAGTTTCCTTTGGAAAGCAAATTTAATGACTGAGCATTTTGAGATTGGTTGTTTTCTGTGTCTCCAATGGGCTGATGACTCAGGATCCCTTGTGTTATTTTGGCACCATACATTGTTATTTTGGAGGACACTTATCTGGTGGTTTTAGTGGCTTGTTCTTAAGAGTCTTAATGCCTGGGGACCGTATCCTTGGATGAGTCAGGGTCCATCAAAGACCATATTTTAGAGTAGGGAATCACTGACCCTTCTGTATTGAAAGAACTCTACCAGGCATCCATGTCATTTAACTCACTGGAATAAGTTTCTTCATCAGCTGCTAATATCCTTTGGAAGAATCTCAAACTGTGGGTCAGCAGTTTATATACAGGTCACCACCTTCTCTGTAACTTCCAACCTCCAAGATTTGCTTAGCACACTGAGTTTAAGTGATCACAGTCACAAAGCCAGTATATGTCAGAAGAGAGATTTGAACTGATGACCTCCTGGGAAGCTTACTCTCATAGAAGTATCTAAAAAATATAGACATGGGGTGGCTAGGTGGCTCAGTGAATAATGCACTGGCTCTGAAGTCAGGAGGACCTGAGTTCAAATCTGGCCTCAGACACTTAACACTTACTAGCCATGTGATCTTGGACAAGTCACTTAACCCCAATCGCCCTGCCCCCTCCCTCCAAAAAGCAATATATATGTAATATATACATGTATATATGTAATATATGTGTATATGTGTAATATATGTATATATGTAATATATAGTAAATGTAAGATAATTCATTTATGCCAATGAGGTTTAAAATGTACATGCCATGTTTCATGAAGCTTGTGGTTCCCTGGGCTCATTGAAGTCATTTGGGACCTCACTGTGAACATATCCAGGGCATTTCAAGATGGCTACGTGGTCACCATGTCTGCTGTGGCCTTTTGATGGGAACTGAGATCAGCACGTAAGGTGGGAGATGTAGGCAAGTTAGCCCAGGTGCCTGTAGGAGTGCCGCAGGTATGGCTGTACCTGGTGAGGACCCCCCAAAAGCATCCTGGGCCTGTACTTAATAGGACACCCATGACTGCTGGGCTCAAGGATATTCTCCATTTCAGAATGTCATGACCATCCTCTTCAACTATTGTCGTTCATTCCTTTTCAGTCATGTCTGATTCTTTGTGACCCCATTTGAGGTTTTCTTGGCAAAGATACTAGAGCAGTTTGTCATTTCTTTCTCCAACTCATTTTAAAGATGAGGAAACTGAGGTAATTAGGGTGAAGTGGCTTGCCCAAGGTCACGCAGCTAGTAAGTGTCTGAGGTCAGATTTGAATTCAGGAAGATGAATCTTTCTGACTCCAGGCCTGGCATCCTAAGCACTGTACGTAGCTGGGTGAGCCTAATTCTGCTCCCTTGGGCTCCCATGCCCACAAGCCACTTTTCCCACTCAGTCAATTCACCAACCACCTTTTATTAAGCTGGTTGATATAATAATATAATAGAATAATAATAGAATTTATTTTTATGTATACTTTATTGTATACTAGATGCTAAGTCCTTTACAAATATTATCTCATTAGATCTCATAACAGCAACAGCAACCTTGAGAGTAGGTCCTATTTATTCCTTTTTTACAGTTGAGTAAGTTGAGGCAGACAGTGATTAAGTGATTGTGCCAGGGTCACACAGCTAGTAAGTGTCTGAGACTGGCTTGAAACTCAAGTCTTTTTGAGCCCAAGCCCAGAGCTCTGTGCACTGATACCCCCATAAGACAGCTTGGATACAGCCTTGGGCCCATCTTAACCTATCAGTCTCAGCTTCCTTATCTATAAATATGTGATCACAATGAACCAATCAATTGTTGGACATTTGCTAAGTGGAGAAATAATCTATTAAGCCTTTCTCAGCTTCACTTTCCTCATCTGTAAAATGAAAGAATTGGACTTAGTGGTCTCCAGGCTGTCCTCTAGCTTCGAATTTTCAATCCTAGATAAGGTAAGACAAATTTAGGAGTGCGGTGGGGTGGCTTCATAAAAGGTCCGAGGGTGGCCAGCAACTCCTCTTTGGAAAATGCCTCCTTAGAAATCCAGTCATCCTTCATTGGCCTGCCAGACTTTGGGGATGGAATTCCTTTTTCCAGTGGAGTTGGTGAGATAGGGGGCTTCTTGCTCCCTCCCCTCTTCCCTCTCATCCTCCCCCACTTCCACCCCCTTTCGTAACTTTTCCATGGGAGGTTAGAGGAGTGTGCTCCCCTGTGCTGGCCCTGTTTCAGGCCCTTCCATATTTATTTTCTGAGGGCAGTATCTTAGCCCTCTCCCTTAGCCTGTGTGAGCATGGAGGGAGATGGAACCTTTTCAGGGAGCCCTGATTCTCAGACTCTTGTCATTTCTGTCATGTTGAAAACCAAAATTCAGCATAGTAGGAAGTCACCTAGGTTTTGTGGGAAGCAAGGGAGCCCTTGAATGTTTTATGGAGAGAAAGAAGGTCTGAGGACCTCGACTATAAAGGGGATTTCTGTTTGGTGGAAATGCGGTTTGCAAGTATCTTAACTGCATGTACCAGTGAATGGTAATGGTGTCAGAATGAGAGCCAGAAGGATCATTGAGGCCGGCAAGGAAGCACACTGGGGCCTGGAGGCAGGAAGATCTGAGTTCAAATCCAGTCCCAGATGCATACTAGCCTTGTGAAACTGGACTAGTCACTTTGTCTGCTTTGTCTGCTTTAGATCACTCAGCTATAGAATGGGGATAAATAATAGTGCCTGCCTTCCAGGTTGTTGTGAAGATTAAATGAGATGATAATGACAAAGCATTTAACACAGTTCTTGGCATATGGGGCTTAATAAATGCTCCTTCCTTCCTTCCCTCCTTCCCTCCTTTCTTCCTTCCTTCCATCCATCCTTTCTTCCTTCCTTCCTTCCTTTTTCCTTCCTTCTTTTCCTTCTTCCCTCCCTCCTTCCATCCTTCTTTCCTCCTTTCTTTCCTCCCTCCTTTCCTTCCTTCCTTCCTTCCTCCCTCCCTTCCTTCCTTCCTTCCTCCCTCCCTTCCTTCCTTCCTTCCTTCCTTCCTTCCTTCCTTCCTTCCTTCCTTCCTTCCTTCCTTCCTTCCTTCCTTCCTTTCCCTCCTTCCATCCATTCAGTCCAACCTCCTACTTTTAGAAATCAGGACCTGGAGGTCCAGCAAGCAGGCAGAGTGACTCATCATAAAGAAAGCAGCACAGGATGGTCAGGTCTTAACCATTTTTCCTCTGGATGAGCCAAGGGGTTAAGTGACTTGCTTAAGGTGATAAGGTAGTTAGGATTTAAGCCCACACCCTTTGATTCCAGAGCTCTGCCTCCAGAGCCCTTCCTGCTGTACCAGACTGATACGCAGGCCCATGTGTGATAAATGTAGGTTTGTGGGCATGGATGCTGTTATTTCTTTAAGGCAATAAGCTTTAAGTATTTATTTATTTATTTATTTTTGCTTCTTTTGGCCTGAGTCATGTTGGCTGGTAATGGCAGCCATGGCCCTGATCGCATTTCACACCCCATGGGGTGGGGAGGGAGGAAACAGGGAGGACTGAGTATTCGGAGCAATTGTGTAGGGAAAACGTTGTCATAGCCTTACAGAATTAAGGCCACAGCCCCTACATGGGGGGTAAATATTGTAATGCTGTTTCCAATGCTTTCTCCTACTCTCTTTTTGGTTTTTTTCTTCTGGTCTTACCCTCGCACCCAACAATGCATTTCAAAACATAATCCATGTGTTACTCTTCTTCATGGGGTGATATGGAGTTAGTGAGTGGATTGATCTGCCATGGACCCTTCTCTAACTGGGTTTGGATTGAAAAAACCCTGCTAGCTTTACTGAGAGGCTTATTTTCTCAGAACTGACTTGGAAAAACTCTTGGCACAGAAGGCTTTTATGGAGGGGGGACAGAGCTGCGGGTTCGTCTTTTGTGTGATTTCTTTTCCGTGTTTTTCCTTTTTTTCCCTTCTTCCTATGCGGTATTTGGACTGTAGGACAGGATTGAGGAGTGTGTGAGCCAGGGTTCTGGAGGGAAGGAGGAAAGGAAAAAGAGAAGGTTTGAGGGGTGGTCAGAGGCCAGGGGATGATCCCAGTTGTGCAAAGACTCAGTGTTCGCCAACATAAAACTCATGTCACTGGGCAAAGTTGGATGTATAAGGTAGAGTGCCCTCCCAAGGAGCTCAAACCTGAGCCTCTGGCAGGAACTCAAATGATAACTCAGCCTCCAGTTAGACCCTGGCAGGATTCCAAGGGTGGAGTATGAATGTGTGTGTGTGTGTGTGTGTGTGTGTGTGCACGAACATGTGTGTATGTGTATGTACATGAGTGTGTAAACGTGTGTGTGTCACTGAATAGTTCTTGGAACAGATTCTCCTGTGAGACTCAAGGAGGCTTTTCTCTACCATCAGGAACGTAGAGGTTTTCTAGTTTTCCCATTTCTTTCAAACATTCAAGGGAATGATTCCATCCAGATCTTGGCCAGAGTTTTTCTATGTGACCTTTTGTGTTAGTTCATACAGGGTAGAGAACAAGATAACTATCAGACTTTTTTTCTTTTTAGGTGTATTATTATTATTACTGTAAACGCTGCATTTACACCAAACATCATCAGTCCAATCACTGAACATGAAATAAAGTGGAGGAGGGGAAGGGAGAGGATAAATATCTAATAGAAGTCCTCCTAAATTTTAAGCATGGTTATCTTGACCAGTTAGAACAGGGAAGGGAAGCAAAGGGATATTGTTGCATATATTTAAACAAAATAAAATCAACCAAATGTTTCTCAGAGTTCACTGATGCTATTGCCTTGATACTGTGGAAGGAGGTCTGGCTTTGGAGTTAGAACCTGAGTTCAAATCTTGGGCTCTGTTATTTTCTGTCAGTGTGGCCTTGGTGACGGCGATTTCCTTTTGCCCACCTTGTTTTTTCCTCATCCATAAAATAAAGTTCATACTAGATGACCTCAAGGGCCCCTTCCTCCTCTAAATTCTTGATTCTGATTCTTGGTCATGAGGCTATGGGCTGGGGATTCCTTCTTCTGCACTGACTTTGCTTCAAGATTGGATTCCATATTGGTGAGTGAACCTGGTTGTTTCCCCCCCTTCCTTACTTTGGGCTTTGGTGAGGATTTAGAATCACCCCAGTTTCCATTGGTAATCCACAAGGATTACAAGAATAGGTGTTGTGAGGGGCAGAACCATCTAGGTCCTCCTACCTCCCTGCTGATGAACCCAGACAGGGAGGACATTAAGAGTGAGAGAATTTAATTAAAATCCCCAAGCATTTTAATGCCCACTACATGCAAGCCTTTGAACTGATTGTTGGAGATGTAATGACAGTGCAGCCCCTACTCTCATGGGGCACACATTCTGTTGGACATTTACACTGGTAAGTAAAGAGGGGACAGTCCGAGAAGGGTAAGAGTCCTCACCATCCAGCATAGGCTTCATGGGGAAGGTGTAATCTGAGCAAAGTCTTATAGGAAGCTGGGGATGCTAGGAGGTGGAGATTAGGACTGAACCACTGAATTTAATAAATTCTGTCCTATAAGTCCTGTATTAGGGTTGGGGGCATAGACCAGACCTGGAATGCTGTGGTCAGTATGTAAATAGAAGGGCAGTTTGGCTCTAGAACATAAGAATCAGTGAGGGGGACTGAATTGAAATAAATCTGGAAAGGTAGACAGGAGCCAAATTATGGAGGGCTGTAGATAGCAGGCTTGTCTTTTAACTTAGAGGTAATAGGGAGTCTCTGAAAGTTTTTGAGGAGGAGAGTGACCTTGATGGCACCATCTTGGCAGCTCTGTGGAAGAGAAGAGAGAGACTTGAATCTGGAATACCACTTTAGGAAGGAAAGAAATGATGAGGGCTGAACCAAGGTAGTGGGGAGGGTAGATGACAATGCACAGAGATTGTTGGTCAAAAAACAGGCTGTGATAATCCTAAGAAATGTGCCCTCTCTATTTTTGGAAAGTAGCAACCACCCCTATCAACCCAAACTCATTGCAACATTCAGAGATCCAGCTTTAGGTTGAAAAGAATCTGTCCCAGGAGTTGAGGGTTAATGTTTGAAGGCAGGTGTGGAAACAAAAGTCCTGGTTGCCTCTTTGGTGGGTTGTTTTTTTTTTATTTTCTTCTGGAATAGTTACCTGGATCTGATCCATGAAAAATAGCAAACTTGGCTCTCCTTGCTGAACTTCTAGTTCTAGTCATAAAACTCCCTATCCTGGCAGATAGAGTAATATTCTGCTCTTAAAAAAATATTTAGTAGCAGCATAACCAGTATTTTAAAGACCCACTTTGTACATGGTCAAAAGGACAGGAAGCACAGAGTAGAGGGGGCACCCCCGAGGCGTCCCCAGAAATGGTTGCTGGATTGGTTAACCATGGAATGAATGATCCCACTCTCTTTTCTTCAATGTAATCTCTTGCTAAGATTGAGAGATACTTGGCTTTTTGGGTTAGAGTTATTCCCACTGGAAGACATTAGTCATATCACAGAATGTCAGGGTATGAAGCTTTAATTAGGGAAGAAGAAAACTCCATGGGTTTTGGAGGAAAGGAAAGCAGTGAGTCTTGAAACGTGTTTAGTCACTGATGTTTTTAGGTGGAGGTATTAGATGAGAAATTGTATTGAGAAGCCAAACATGGTGTACTTAAAATGAACAAGCACGATCCTAAAGGCGAGTTGAGAATGTTCCTCCCTTCTTTCACTGAAGAGATGAGAGACTATGGGTGGGCAATGTTGCATGTCCTATATCTGCCATATTGGTTTTGCTGAATGGTTCTTAATGGATGGTTCATTGGGTAATGGGTGAAGAGAGAGGGGAGAGGGAAGTATATTTTTAGAAATGAAGGTGATAGAAAAACAAAAGGCAGTAATTAAATATTAATAGAAAAGAAATCATGTTGAGTTGTTTTTTTGGTTTTTGGTTTTTTTTGGAGGGCAGTTGGGGTTAAGTAACTTGCCCAAGGTCACACAGCTAGGTTTTTGTTTATGTGTGCGTTAAGTGTCTGAGGCCGGATCCGAACTCAGGTCCTTCTGACTTCAGGGCTGACACTCTACTCACTGCGCCACCTAGCCACCCTGATGTTGAGTTTTAAAGTCCAACTAAAAGATCATTTCTTAATGGAGGGAATGAGAGGTTTTATTCATTGGAATAAGGAAGCTGTGGAAAATCCTACCCTGAAAGTCTTCAGAAACAGAATCCATTTTCATTTTTAAGTGAAGGTTAAAGATCCTTCCTTCCCTCTTCTTTCCCCCAAAATGAGTTCTTCCGGTTGAATAAATGACCTCTTAGAATAAAAAATAATAGGATCAGAGAGTGAGGGAATCCTAGAGAATAGACAAGTACAGCTAGTAAGCAGCTGAGAGAGGTTCAGCTTTAACCACAAAGCTAGGGAACATCTAAGCTTTTCTGACTCCATGCCCTCAGGACAGCTAGGTGGTGTGGATGGAGTGCCAGGCCTGGAGTCAGGAAGATTTCTTTTACTGAGTTCAAATCCAGCCTCAGATACTTACTAGCCATGTCACCCTGGGTAAGTCACTTAACCCTGCTTGCCTCAGTTTCCTCATCTGTAAAATGATCTGGTGAAGAAAATGGTCAACCACTCCAGTTTCTTTGCCAAGAAAGCCCCAAATGGGATCACAAAGAGTTGTACATGACTGAACAACACCCACAATTGTAACTTAGGTTCTCCTTATTTCCCTCTCATCAGTTCAAACAAATCTCCCCAAGTCTCTCTGAATTCCTTATATTTCCCATTTCTTTCGGAACAATATTACTCTGTTATATTTCTATGCCATAATTTTCTCCCCCAGACATCTGATGTACACCCACTTTGTTGTTCCAGGTTCTTTGCTTCCAGGAAGTGGGTTGTCATGAATATTTTGGTTTATATTACATGAGACGCATTTGTTGATTGGCTGACTGATGGCATTTCATGACCTGAAACGATTCCTTCTTCATGTTGTTGTTTGGTGATGTCAGTCATGTCTGACTCTTCCTGACTCCATTTTTGGAGTTTTCTTGGCAAAGATGCTGGACTGGTTTGCCGTTTTCTTCTCCAGCTCACTTTATAGATGAGGAAAATGAGGCACACAGGGTTAAGTGACTGGCCCAGGGTCACACAGTTAATAAATATCTGAGGCTGGATTTGAACTCAGGAAGAGGAGTCTTCCTGATTCTAAGCTGCAGTGCTCCATACACTCTGCCACCTAGTTGCCTTGCTTCTGTCACATAGTAGGTCCTTTAAAATGCATAAGGAATAGACTAGAATTGAATTAAACAAGGGGTGAGAGAAGACAGGAGTCTGAAGGAGAAGAAAATGTAAACCAAACAAACAGAAGTTTCCCATTAATCTGTAGCAAGGGGTGCTTTATTGGTCTTGGGAAAATCCCTTTTCTCTTCTAGAGTGAACCTGCAGGATGGCAGTCACTTGGTTTCCAAATAGCTGGAGGCTGGGCATTTTAATCTCTTTATTGCCTGTTAGCACAAAGGCCATGGTGAGACCCACATGACTTAGACCTCCCAGTGGAAGGAGCTGGCTTTTGTTTCTCTTCCATTTCTCAGGATGTGGATGTTGTGGGAACCCCCAGCGTAAAAACTGTCTCCACTAGCACCATCTTTAACTAAGAATCTTAGAGAGTTACCTGGGCGGGGGGGCACTGAGAAGGAAATGACTGGTTCAGGATCCCATAGCCATCAATGCCAGAGGCAAGGACCCCCATGATCAGTCCTTGATCTACTATGACAGGTTGCCTTTCAGTTACTGAGTACTCCCTGGAATCCCTCAAAGAATCAGGTATCCCGTTGGGCACCCAGCTTTTAAATAAACCGGGGGTGCCTTGCTTTAGTTACCCCCCCCCCATTTATCTCTCTGTTTACATGGTTCTGGTTCTTGCCTTCAAACGTGTACTAATGGGATTTATACCATATTCCACATCGAAGACATTTACTCTTGGTGCATATATTTTAAAACAAAAGTGTTTTATGGTTCACTCATGAATGAGAACACATGAGGCAGATCATCCAGAGGTTAAACAGATGTTACCCTAAATACGGAGCGTGATTTTGGCAGTGGAATAAAGGATTCCTGGGCCCTTGTGTTTTTCTAGGTGACAGGTTTGCTAAAAATGACTCCGAGGAACAAGTGCCTTTCAGTGGAGAGAGGCCTAGCTGAGTTTCTGCATTTTGCAGGGTGGTAAATGCTGGTTGCTATTATTAAAGCATGATGTGGAAGACAAAAGGATGGAGAAGCAGAATCGCAGGCCCTTGCTTTGGGGCAGGTGAGCAGCAAGGGCATTTCTGGGGAGTCTTAGGCATTTCAAAATGGAGTATGATCTAAGTAACTTTCGCTGGTTTTCCCTACATCAATAGCTTTCGGAAAGCCAGGGATTAGCTCCCACTGGGCTGGGCTGATGTGAGGCCTGGCAAGTGTTGTAAAGTAAGTTATTAGCCAGAGTTTATGCGCAGCATTGTAAAACCTGAGCCCCAAAGCACGCATCCCAGAAAGGGGGAGCCCCTCACTGACCTTTCAGACCTCCAGTGTAGAAGGACCTCTTTTTTATTTTTTTGGAGTAGGGAAAGGGTTGGTATCCCACTAACAGAGACATAATTAGTGGTATTTTTACCTGGGAAAAAGCAGAGCCTTCTGCCTGCAGAAATTTCTCCCCCACAAGCCCTGGGATAGTTGAATTGAGTGGTGGGACCTGGGGGCAGGGAGGTGGTGGTCACTGTAGAAAGTCACCCATGCCCCCCATCAATGTCTAGGGGCATAGCCTCCTATGCTTTGTGAATGTGAAAGGTTCTTGTTGACTCTCCCTCTGCCAGCTCAGCCCCATCCCTTCATTCCCAAGGCCACCAGACTTCTTCTGACTATCCTCACTTCTCAGCCGGACAGCTTCTGTTGCCTCCTGCTTGATCTCAGCCCCTTCAGCCTCTCCCCTTCTCTAATCTGCCCTCTATACATCTGCCAAACCACTTCTCCTAAAACATCTCAGTGCTGAAGAAGATTGATTAGCCTCCACTGAAAGTACCTCACTGTTGCGGCCCATCTGTCCCGGCTAATCGCCCAGGATTCTCCTGCATGAACTCTGCTTTCCCAGCTGCTCCTGATGCTGGACACTTCATCTTCTGTCTGTGCACCAGCCGTCCCCCTACCTGGAGTACCCTCCCACCTACCTCCTCCTTGCTCCCTTCCAGGCTCAGCTTCGGGACCACCTTTTACCTGGGGCTAGTCTCACCATCATTCCCTGCTCCATTTGTAGTGGCCTACAGATTACTTCGTATATAAATTATGTGTTAACTTACCTGGGCTCCCTGTCTGGACATCATGAGAAAATGGGATCCCACCCCTTGACCCCCCAGAGGTTTTGGCCTTGCCTTGCTCGGACATCTCCGGCCAGGCCACTGGGCTTGTGCTGTTCACTTTATTCCCTGCCTTCTCTCTCGGCCTTCTGGGAGGTCTTCTTCCATGAGAGAGCATGCAGCTCTCTGAGCTACAAGGACAGACTGGTATGCTTTCATTTAAACCTGGTGCTTAGCAGTGCTTGACACATAGGAACCCTTTAATAAATACTTTATGTTTCTATCTTGTGACTTCCCTTTAGTATGACGTAAGATCCCAAGGGGCATTGGTTAGCCTCATAGATAGGGTGCTGGACTTGGGAGCTGTATGACCCTAGGGAAATCATTGAGACTCAGCCTCAGTGTCCTCATCTGTAAGATGGTGATGAGAATAGCACTTACCTCCCAGGGTTCCTGTGAAGGTCAAATGTGATGATATCTATAAAGTTCTTTGCAAGTCATAATGTACGATATAAATACTAGCTATTATTATTAGTGTTATTATGAATAGTTAGCATTTCTATATTATGATAATACTATATAAATACTAGCTATCATTATCATTATTAATGAGCATTTATTTATACTGTAATACTATAGAAATGTTAGCCATTATAAAACACAATTAGCACAATTATTAATATATTACATGATTAATATATTATAATTAATAGCTATTATTAATAATAGCTAGCATTTATATAGCATTATTATATATATGAATATGTACTACATATTATACTATATTATGTAACACTATATATTAATAATATCATTTATGTGATATTATAGTATATATGAATATATTGCATATTATACAACACTACATAATAATAGCTAGAATTTATATAGTATTATCATAGTATATATGAATATGTACTACATATTATATGGTATATTATATAGCACTATATATTAATAATAGCTAGCATTATATGGTATCATAGTATATCTGAATATATGGCATTTATGCCACATATTGTATAGCAGTATATAGTAATAGTATCAAGCACTTATATAGTATTATTTTTTAAAATAATGGCTTTGGTTTGGGTTTTCCCAGCACCTACTTTTGCATAGTTCCTGGCATATAGCAGATAACTTAGCAAATAATTGCTAAACGAAGGAAATGAGAATAACAATAGCCCAGCTCTTTGTGTATAAAAGATCTATGCCTCTGTACAAAATCAATAAACATTGGTAAGAATCGAGCCAACCTAAATGTGGGGTTTTAAAATTTCATTTGTAAAATTAGCAGAGTATTCGTAACTCACCCAGAAAGTTTTATTCGGGTCATTTTAATAGCCTCTTGACTTCATTATCTGTGGGAATGTGGGGAGGGTGGTCTTTCAAAGGCAGCTTTGGTCATCATTCTGTGTGTTGCTATGAAAAATGTAATGGGGTAAAAATCTTTGGGACTTTTGACTTTGCTCTTTATCTCCATGCTTAAGAAAGAGGCCAGAGCCCTTGGGTTGTTTCCCAGAGTTGGAGGAAGGAAGCCTCCTGGAGTGGGACCCAGGGTGTTGGGAGGAAGTCCTACCTTTGTGAAAAATCCACCTCTTTTGCTCGGATGCTATTGGCTAGAGCTCACTAGCCTGCCCTTCTGTCAAAAACATTTTTGGAATTTGTTTTCCTTTGCTGTGGGGCAGTTGGATTTATGGGATTCTGTGTGTATCTGTTTCTCTTCTATTTTCATCCCCTTCAGGAAGGTGTACAAATTACAATTTAATTTCCAGTTTTTAAAAAGTGTTTATAGTTTGACAGGAGAGTGTGGGGGTAGGTGTATGTGCGTGCACACATGTGCGTTCATGCATGTGTCTTTGTATAGGTATGTATGTTGCTCCAGTGGACTGGGAATCAGCTTTTGGTTTTTGTCTTGCTTAGGGCCAGACCTGGAAAAAATGCACACAGGGGAGTTTGGGGGAAGCTGTTACAGGGGTTGCTAATATTTGTTTGGGATCGTGTGGAGGGGTGGACGTCCCCTGTGCTTAGATTACTTTCCCATCAGCACTTTGGAAGAGGCGGGAGATCTTTGACAGTGTGTGGATAGGCTTTCTGGTCTGGAACTCAGGTGGGTTCTATCTGGTGATTTAGTTCACAAAGATAGAAGGTAGTTAGTTGTTTAGTCAAATTAACAAGCATTCATCAGGCACCTACTATGTGTCAGCCATTTTGCTAGGGGCTGGGAATATAAAGACACACACATTACCTCATTTGACCTTCCCAAAGAACATCTCATAAGTTAGATAGGTGCAATTCGTAATTATCCCCATTTTACAGATGTGGAAACTGAGTTTCCAAATAGTGAAATATGTGTCTATTTATATGTTGTCTTCTCCTTTATAGTGTCGGATTTTTGAGGACAAAGACAGGGGTTTTTCCCAGTCTTTTTAACCTTTTTTTTCCTATTCCCAGTCTTTAGCACAAATACCCAACATGTAGTAAGTGCTGAGTAAATGCCTGGTGATTGATTTGCTCAGGTTCAGAAGGCCTTGTAGCAAATGGTAGATCCAGGATTTGAAACCAGTTCTTTTGATTTCTAATTCAGGTGTTATTTTCTCCCTATGCTACTACATACAGAATAATGATGGATTTGCATTATTTGAAAACTACTTTTTTTGTCTCTGGACAAAAAGTTCTGTAAAAGGGAGTGTGACATCCTGAATATTTTGTGGTTTTGCCATTTTCTGGGGCCAAGAGATATTTGAAGTAATTGTCTTTTTTTTCTGACCTGCTAAATAAATGTTAAAACTTGTACAGTTTAAAGAGAGAGTATTGACTGTAAATGTCAGTTGCTGCCGCTAAAGTGTGATAAGAGGGACAGCTTGGGGTCAGCCAGGAGGTGTGCTCTCAGAACATACCTGTTCTTTAGTGAATTCCCTGAGGAATCCTGGACTGGTTCTTGGGGGTTCAGGGTTGGAAACTCAATTTTGTCCATTTGCCCAAGAGCAGTTAATCTCTTAGTACTGAATAAACTCCAAAGAGATTTAAGTCATAAAACAGAATTCCAGTTTATTAATTTGAAATGGGAACCATACTTGTGAGTGCCCCAATCCTGATGGTCAGCACAGGGCATGACCTCCTGGTGGTAGGGCCTCTTAAGACACTAAATTTTATGTTGGAAAGTTGTTTTGTGAGCCCAAAATAAGAGCAAAAGAGGAAACAGGATGTTCCATAGGAATATTTCTACCCTCATAGTGGTAGCCTACTAAGTTTCCTTTCTTTATTTTAGAAGGATTTTTTGTCTAGGTAACTCATACCAATCACTAGGTTCAGAATCCCCAGTGCCGTGGACCGTGCCGGGCAGCAGCTGTCAAACTGACAGGCCACATTTAAAGGTCTTGCTCCATCCCTCTTTTCCATGCATTTAATATCTTCTTTCTTCTCCCCTCTTCCCCTCCTCCCCTCCTGTCTTTCATCCTCTTCTTGCCCCTCTTCTTCCTCTTCCTCCTCCCCCTCAGCCCAAGTGCCTTCTCTTCCCAGTGCCTGGAATGCTCTCCCTCCTCATTGTTGCCTCTTGACTTTCCTTGCTCCATTCAAGGCTTGGCTCAGGTACCATTTCTAGGAGCAGAGATCTAGACCGGGGAGGAACCTCAGAGCTTTTTAGTCCAATCCCTTCATTTTTAGAGATGCAGAAACTGAAGCCCAAGGTCCCATGGCTAGTATGTATCAGAGGTAGGATTTGAACTCAGATTCTCTGACTCCAGAGACCAGGGGTCTTTTCACTGAACCACACTATCCATTATGCTTTAAAATATCGGCTCTGTGTGGGGGCAGGGAGGGACTCTTTAATTGTCTTTGTATGGTAATTATAAATATTAAGTCATTAATAAATTCTTGTTGATTATTTGATTGATTGAATTCTGTTCCCTTTAGGTATCAGAAGGTTCTGTGGTCCAGTTTCCAGAAGGAAACTTCTCCCTATCAGCAAAAACAGAGGAAAGAAGCTTTCCCCATGGAAATGTTCATTTGTTGCAATGGGCCCAGAAAGAATATGGTGCAGTCACCTCTTTCACCGAACTCAAGATATCAAAGAATGTTTACATCAAAGTGGGTGAAGGTGAGTTGACTTGGCCGATGAGAATCCATCAGTTGAAAATGGCAGCCAGGGGCAGTTAGGTGGCGTAGTGAGTAAGAGTGCTGGCCCCGGAGTTGGGATGACCCAGGATCGAATGCCGCCTCAGAAAATTAGCACCCACACATAAATAATGACTGGCCGTGTAATGTTGAGCAAGTTACTTAATCCCAGTTGCTTTTTAAAAAATGGCAGCTAGTTTGAGCTTTCTTTACTGGGACTAGGACCCCATGGAGAGAATTTCTCAGAGCCTGGGATCTATATCTCAGATGAGATAATATATGTGGAGGGCTTTGCAACCTTAAAATGTTATATAAACTTTATTCATTATTTTTTTTTTGGAGGGGGCAACTGGGGTTAAGTGACTTACCCAAGGTCACACAGCTAGTGTCTGAGGCCAGATTTGAATTCAGGTCCTCCTGGCTCCAGGGTTGGTGCTCTATTCACTGTACCACCTAGCCACCCCCTTTATTCATTATTCTTATAACTATAATTTCACAGAATCCCAATAGCCTATTTCAAAATTTTCGTTTGTGTAGAAGGTTTAGTTTGGTGACTCTAGGGTTAACATACAAGTTCTAGAGTCAGGAAGACCTGCATTCAAATCATGATTCATATACTTATTAGCTGTGTGACCCTGGTCAAGTCACTTAACTTTTCTCTGCCTCAGTTTCCTTATCTTTTAAATGAGGGAGTTGTACTTGACCTTGAAAGTCCCTTCTAGATCAAAGTCTGTGATGTGGTCATCCATAAGAAAGCAAGGACTCCCCACCCACCCACCCAAATCCACTGATTTGTTACCATATTGCCTTGAAAACTGGTCCTGATTGTGTGTGTGTGTCTTTCTCTGTGGGATAATTTCAGTGGCCACAAGGGCTATAAGACCAAAAGAAATTGTGGATCTGGAACTACCCCTAGAACCAATGCCTAAATCAGCTGAGCCATGTTATCACAGGATGGTTGTTGCTGTTTCGTCATGTCAGTTCTGTCCCAATTTTCTTTGGCAAACCGAGTCAGGTGACTTGCCCAGGTTCATACAGCTAGTAAGTATCTGAAGCTGGATTTGAAGGCAGGTCCTCCTGAAGGGTCAATGTTTTATTCACTTCACCACCTAGATGATCAGGCTTAAGTAAATTAGACAGAACCAAAAGGAAGCCAGGGCTCAGGTAAGCAAAAAATTTTAACAGGAATTGAAAATATTCCACTGTGTATTTCCTAAAACACTCTTCCTTCAGCTTAATTTCTTTCCTTTCTGTTGCTATCAGGTGCATCCAAAATTCTTTCTGTATCATTAAGTGTACATGGCTGGGGGAAAGCAGGAATGTGAAATTTATGGGCTGCTCAAAATTTTCTTCAGGGCTGACACAGGCAATGTAAGGCATTCTCCCTCTCTCTCCTCTCCTCTCTCTCTCTCTCTCTCTCTCTCTCTCTCTCTCTCTCTCTCTCTCTCTCTCTCTCTCTCTCTCTCCCTCTCTCCCTCTTTCCCCTCCCCCCCTCTCTCTCCCCCCTCTCCTATCTTTCCCCTTCTCTCTCTGTCTCTCTCTTTCTGGCCCCCCTTTCCTCCCTCTCTCTCCCTTTCTCCCTCTCTCCCTGCCCCACATCTCTATCTTTGTCCCTGTCTCTTCTCTGTCTTTTCCTCTCTCTCCTACCTCATCCCACCAATCTATCTCTCTGTCTCTCATAGGCTGGCATGCATCCTAGATTTTGGGAAAGCATATTTCAAAAGGTTCATGAGGAAGTATCCCACGTAGTAAAATGTTTTAGAGGAAGTCAGCCAGTCAACAAGCATTTATTAAACACCTACTATGTGCCACCCACTGTGCTAAGCCCTGGGGATGAAAAGAATGGCAAATGACAGTTCCTACTCTCAAGGAGACCAGTGTCTAAGGAGGGAGACCACACTTATAACTGAGAGGTACAAAGCTATGTTAGGGAGAGCTCCAGAGGGGAGGTACTGAGACAAAGGCTTTTTTCAGAAGATTTTACATTCTCTGAGACCTGAAGGAAGCCAGGGAAACCTGGGTCCCAGAATTGGAGATGAGGAGGGAGAGTATTCCAGGCATAGAATGGGATGGGAGATGTTCAGGAACAAAATTCTTCCTCTTGTGAGGAGGAAAAATGAGGTTTGTCTGAAGGTGCCCAGGGAACCCAGCAACCAAGAAGTGCACAGGCCAGGACAGAGAATGTATAGAAGACGGTGCCACAGTTCTACACAAGGAGCATCAGGGCTGCCCACACTGAAAACGAGCCGGGTGGGTGCAGGAGGTTAAGGAAGCCCTAGAAGATCTCCTGTTGTTGGTGTTTGGCTTGGGAGGAAAAGAGCGATCAAAAGCTTTGCTTGGGATGGGTGGGACAGTGATAACTGGAGCCAAAGTTGCTTTCCTTCTTGTTCCTTCTGTTTTCTTGGTTGCCTTTAAACAACAGAAATGATGAATCGGGAGTTGGTGCCCAATGCAGGTACTAAGAGGGCGCTAGCTTTTGTTGGTGAAGTCAAGCCCAAGTGAATCACATCTGCTCTGGAAAGAGCTGGCAGCTCCTCACTGTCTTTGTTTTTGACCATACTGTACTGAAATGTCTCTGGTAGATCATGGAAGATGGGATTGCTGCTGGAAGATTGGAGGGAGGCAAATTTCCCGATTTTCAGAAAAAGGGAAGGGCCCAAGGCAGGGGTGGGGAACCTGCAGACTTGAGGCCACATGTAGCCCTCTAGGTCCTCAAGTGTGGCCCTCAGTCAAACCCCTCCCCTGGTCCAAGGGGGCAGAGGGTACCGAGAAGGTATGAATTTCAGCACTGATTTGATATTGTAGGAAGATGAGTTTCTGGAGATGATGGTAAAGTCCAGGTGAACAGCCAGGTGAGAAATTTCCCAGTTGGGAGAACATATGCAGACAGAGTTTTAAATGACTTGTCTGGGATCATTCAGCTGAGAAGAGCTTGAGGAAGGATTTGAACCGAGCTCTTTCTGGTTCCAGGCCCAGAGCTCTTGCGACCTAGGTGATAGGTGGTGCAACCTCTGATGGGGTAAGGAGATTGGGCTGAATTTATTAATAAGATGAAATTTAAAAATAGAGATAAATGTAAAGTCTTATGTTTGGATACAAAATGTCATTTTTCACAAGTACAGGATGGAAGAGGCATGTTTAGATGACTGGACTGCATGAAAGAGAATTTAGTGAGCACTTATTAATGCTAGTTTTGAAGGAAGATCTGGAGTTTTGGTGGACTACAAGCTTAGTTAGCATATGAATTAGTCCCTTCCCCCCAAAAAAAACTTATATTGGGATCTTGAGTTACATTAAGAGGGGCATAGTTTCTAGGAATGAACAAGTGCTTAGTACGGTTCATGGCACATAGTAGGTACTTAATAGATGTTTGTTGATTGATTGAATGAAATGATGGTCCCGCTGTATTCTGCCATTGTCAGACCATATCTGTAGTGTTCAGTTTTGGGCATCACATGAAGACCAAGACAGCTAGATGGCATCCAGAATGGTGAAGGGCTTTGAGCTTTGAGCCCGCTTTCCATGTCATCCTCCACAATTGATGAGAATTTAAGCTCTTTGAGAACTGGGACTGTCTTGCTTATTTTTGTTTGTATCCCTGGTGCTTATGTACCTGGGACATAACAGATGATTGATAAATGCTTTTTTCATTCAATGCCTCGTACATAATAAGTATTTGGTGAATGCTTTTCTTCCATTCTTTCATTCAGTTTCTTTCATTTCATTCATTTAATTCAATCCAATTCAGTAAAAAATTGCCTACTGTGTGCCAGACACTATGCTGGATTTTAACCCGGGGTCCACGAGGTCTGTGGATCAATTTCAGGGAATCCGTGAACTTGGATGAGGAAAACGATTACATCATTTGGCATCTTTCAATTATTTAAAAATATTTTTAATTATTTAAAGTATTTTTCAAATATTTTATTGGTGCTCTTTTATTCTTTTTTCATCTTTATTATTTCCTCTTCCCCCCAAGGGAAGCCTTTCTCTTCAACAAATAAGTACATTCAAGATAATAAGTCACCATGTAGGGCTTGTCTTAAGGGTGTGTCTTAGCAGTGTGGCAGATGGATTGCCTGCCTCGGGCACTTACTCTGTGTGCCACTGGGCAGCTCACTCACTTCTCCGTACTTCAGTTTCCTTATCTTAAAATGAGACAGTTGGGATGGCTAGGTGGCGCAGTGAATAGAGCACTGGCCCTGAAGTCAGGAGGACCTGAGTTCAAATTTGGCCTCAAACACTTAACACAAAAACTAGCTGTGTAACCTTGGGCAAGTCACTTAACCCCTATTGCCCTCTTTAAAAAAATACCACCTTAAAATGAGACAGTTAAAGGTCTTTTCCTAGTTCTAACTATATAGTTCTAAACTATAATTCTATGGCTTCTCTGCCCAGAGACTGGAAGCAAACTTCTTAGTATTTCTTCTGAGGTCTTCACCGATGGCTGTATTGATATAGGAGCTGTGAAGGTTCCTTGGCCATTCTGTGCGTGTTTACTTATAATTTTTTTTTTTTTTTGCTTTTTGGAGGGCAGTTGGGGTTAAGTGACTTGCCCAAGGTCACATGGCTAGGTTTTTTTTGTGTGATAAGTGTCTGAGGCTGGATTTGAACTCGGGTCCTCCTGACTCCAGGACCGGTGCTCTATTTTCTGTGCCACATAGCCGCCCCTTACTTATCATTTCTTCTTGTCCCTTTCCTTTCCTATTACCTGCTACCACCCTATATTCAAACCCTTATTATCACACCTTTAGGCAATAACAAGAAAGAAGGGGATAATTGATAGATCAAGATTATAGAGGGCAGGAGAAGAGAGGAAGTGGGAAGAGAGCCACAACTAGAGTGGAGCAGTCGGAGCCTGGACCCAGGGCCCTGAAATTTGAGGGCATCCTTTAGTATCTTAGAAAGAACTGGACTTACAACTGGTTAGTAAGAATAATGAATTAAAATAGAAAACTACCAAATTGCCCCAGGTGTCTTCCCAGATGGTCCTTGCCATGCTCACGCTCCCACAGCCTCTCCAGCAATCATCTCACACTGTCTCAGAGAATCTGATCTGACGGTATGTTTTCTGACACTTGCCCCGGTATAGCATTGCCAGTTATGGCTTTGGAAGGGAAGGACAGGGGCAACAGTGGCCTACTCAGTAATAAAGCTTTCTGGTCACTGTAATGCCATTAAACTTGGAATAAAAGGTGACTTGTGATTTTATGGGAGAGTAAGATTTCAGTTAAATATTTATAACTGCAGAAAAACCTTCAAATCTTTTTATATTAGCAGTGTTTGTTTCATGGACACTTACATTATTGGAGAAAGAGCTGGTGTTTTTGCCTTGATAAGAGATTGCCTGTTTCAATCTCCTTGCTTTGGAGAGGGATAGAAATAACCCATGACTTAATTATGAAAGTCTATTGTTCTAATAACCCCTTTCATCATATTTTTGGTCAAGTTAGGATAGGGTATAATTAGAGCCAAGAATAGCTCCCTGGAAATAATAAAAAGATTGGGACAGATGCTGCCCTGCAGCCAGGGGAGTGTGTAAGAAGTAGGCCAGCATAGGTCCTTTGTGGCCAGGTGCCTCTTTCTGGGCTGAAATCCATGCTGGGATGCTTAGATGGAGCCAGCATTGTTCATACTGCACCGGACTGCCAGTCTTTTTTTTTTTCTTTTTGGTAGGGGGAGGGAAGCCTTGGGCTACACAAAAATTCAACAGAGATAAAAGAACTGTAATAAAATATAGCTCAGCCTATACATGAAAGCTGGATGCCTGGCAGAGTAGAATTTAGTGAGATGTGAGATTCCAGACCAGGGCTGGATCAGATGGGTAGATGTGGGTCACTGAAGTCACCTGGATGCAGGAAATTGATAAAGGGGGTAGAGGAGGCACATCCCTTGCACAGAAAATGAAGATCTGAGTGTTAATCCTCTGTGGAGTTTATAGAATGTGCCCCATCTGGAAAGCCTAAAGCTTAAAGCACACACAGACGGGGTCATTTGTCTCATTAAGTGGGAAGCCAAGAACTTAATACGTTTCCTCCCTGGTAGATGGAGAAACAGGAGCATTGAAGGTGTCCCAGTCTTGTCTCTTAGATACCTAGCTTTTAAGTTTTCAAAGCACTTTAAATGATGTTGATGGTGATGATGATAGTTAGCATTAATTATTATAAATTAATTATTATGGTTCCTCCTAGGTACGTGTAAGTGCTTTACAAATATTATCTCATTTAATCCTATTAACAACCCTGGGAGGTAGGTGCTATTATCATCCCCCTTTACAGTTAGGGAAACTTAGGTAAAGAGGTTAAGTGACTTGCCCAAGTTCACACATTTATCACATTTAACCCATACAACAATCCCCTGAAGTAGGGGCTATATTTTACAAATGAAGACACTGAGGCCAAAGGTAGTTAAGTCACTAATCCAGGATCCCACAGTTAGTGAGTATCTGAGTCAGGATTCAAACTCACATCTTCCCGACTCCATCCAATTCTTTCCTGGTGGTATGCCACGTACAGTGGGAGTGCAAAGCTGGGCAAATCCATCTCCCAGTGCCCCAGCAGATGCCCTTTGGCATAGGTAGAGGGAGAGTTACAGGTGGAAATTCCCAATGCCAATGAAATCACAGCTCTGCCCTACCCTTTCCTTCTCCCAAAATAAAAGCCAGAAATTAAGTAATTTAAAATTAAATAATTAAGTGGCCAAGCCCATGGGTGAGTCCAGGAAAAAGAAGAAGGAAGGAGAAGGCTTCTATTTGACTTGTCCCTGTTTACCTTTCTTTCCTCTTTTGTTCTACCTAGTACCTAGGTAGTTCTAGGTATGTAGACGTTACCTAGAACTCTTGTACAAAGTGAGCCAGGATGTGAGAAACAGAGGGAGTCAGTCATGGTCTTTGCCACAACTCAGTGTCTTCCTTTGAACCTCGACTCAGACAATCATTAGCCGTGTGACCCTGGGCAGGGGCTTCAGCTTTCTGAGCCTCAGTTCCCTTATCTGTAAAATGAGGGGATGGGGCTCCATGACTTTTCAGATTCCTCCCATCACTTAATCTGTGTCTTATGCTCTTGTGATTTATAGCATGGCCTGTCTCCACCATTTTGTCCCTTAAACCATGGTACCAGGTGGTGGTAAGTCCTAAATCTATTGGGAGTCAGGAGACCAGGCGTTCATGCCCAGCTTGGCTACTCAGTTGTCTCTGTGACCTTCATTCAGTAATTTCTCGGAGTGTTTGGCATTAGTATAAAGAGTATTAGATAGGATGCCTGGTTCTAAGAATAACAGCTATCATTTGCGTGCTGTTTTCACATGGACAGAGTACTTTCTGTATTCATTATCTCATTCAAGCCCCACAGTAGCCTTACAATAGCTGTGAACCTGGTACTGTCAGAATTGTTTTCATTGCCATCTCATAGTTGGAGAAACTGAGTCTCAGAGGCAGGCGAATGCTTCACCTCAGGTGATACAATTGGCAGGTGTTGGAGACAGAATTAAAACTCAGCTCCCAACCCAGTTCTCTTTTTTCCCCAACTGTGTGATATCGGATAAGTCACTTTAGTTTCTTTATTTGTAGACTTGAGGAGATTGGATTGGATGGATGATTTCCCTTTCAGTGCTGTGTCCTCTGCTAGAAGAGCTTTCTGAGCCTCAGTTTCCCAGTCTGTAAAATGCAAGGTTCAAACTTGACCCCAACCCTGTCCATCTCTAACATAATATTATGTAATGGCCTGAAGGCTCTTGCCAGCCCTTTTCCGAAAATACATGCCAGCACGTGGCTGGTTTCACCCCAACCTGCCAGGCTCTACCCGGGGATTCCCCTTTTGTGTTTTCGTTTCTACTTGGCACAGATTGTCACTTTCAGTGCCAGCCAAGAGGAGGGTCATTCAGAAAAAGAAATGCACACTGCACCCCATCAGCCCATCTCCTTGCAGCAACAATGGCCGCAGAACTTCAGCCCCAGCAGTGTCAAAACGGCTTCTTAGGACTGATACATAGAAGTATGTATAGAATGATTTTACATACATACATATAGATAGATAGAGATCTATACCTATCTGTGTCTAATGGTAGCCATCTCTAGGGTAGTAGGGTATGGAAGAAAAAGAAAAAAATTTCCATGATGATTTTGTTGTATATTTGAAAGGAATAGCAAGTTATACCCAGTGGATCTGCAGTTTCATATACAATCATCTTTTTATTGCTCCATGTTATGAAAATGCTTGTTTTATTCCATAAATTAAAAATTAAATTTAAAAAATTAAATTAATTTAATTCAATAGACCCCCCCCAAAAAAGAACTTAGGTCATTGGTGCAGATGAACCCTACAGGGACCAGTGCAAAGTAGGGGTCCCCTTCAGTAAGAGATCAAAGGCCCCAGAACAGAATTCTGAAGGCCAGTTAGTCAAAGCTGTTCCAGCATGGCCATTTCCTCAACATCAGGGGTTCTTGAGTGGGGTTCCTCACACCTCCCCAAGGGTAAATTTCAGAAGGCATGGGTACTTGGATGGGGAAGGGGAGATACATCTTTATTTATGCTCATCACCAACTGAAAATGTACATTTCCTGCAATTATTAAGGCAGGCAGCAAACCAGGATTCTGAGAAGGGTCTCTAGACTTCACGAGACTGCCAGAGGGGTCTGGGACACAAAAATGGGCAATAACCGCAATCAGTGGTTGGTCACCCAACCTTTGCCCAAAGACCTTCAGTGACTGGGACGGGGGAGAGTATTTTTGTTTTTACATACGTCAGATGGTTAGGGAGAGCTTTCATGCATTGATCTGAAACCTTCCTGTTTGCAAAATCTCCCTCATTATTCTGACTTCTACCCGCTGGGGCCAACCCAGACAGTCTAATCCCTCTTCCACATGTAGCCCTTGGAATATCTGAAGACAGCTCTGTCTTCTACATCTTTTCTTCAGGTGATAAATTCCCCAGACAGTGAAGCAACTACTTGGCTCCTTCAGTGGCTAGAGAGTTGGACCTGGGGTCAAGAAGTCCTGAATTCAAATCTGGCCTTACTTACTGGCTGTGTGACCCTAGACAAGTCAATTAACTTCTCTCTGCCTCAGTTTCCAAATCTGTTAAATGGGGATCATAATAGCACCTACTTCCCAGGATTGTTGTGAAGACCAAATATGATAACATTTGTAAAGTGATTTGTAAACCTTCGAGTTTTCTCTCTCTCCCTACATACACCCACATACATGTGTAGATATATAGAGAAAATATACATACACACATGTGTAGATATAGTACACATCATATTTACATAAATATATTCATATTATACTAATTATAATTAATTTAATATTAATTCTAATATAATTCTATTAATTCTAAAGTTCACGTATTTATGAATAATATATAAATTACATATAATATAGCTACACATATATGTATATTATTGTTATTATTTTCCCTAATTGGTCCTCATGTGTCATGAGCTCCAGGCCTTTCAACATGCTGGTGGCTTTCCTTTGGACACCCTGGGCTTAGTTTTCTCCTTCTTAAAACATGGCCACTAGAAGTATATATCATGCCCTAGTTGTGGTCTGAACAAAGCATAAGTTGTCTGCTTGGTGACCACCTCCCTCCCCCCACCTCAAAGAGACAGCTTGTATATTCCAGGCCAACCAAGGCTTAGCCCACAATCCCAGCCCTCAAGCACATCCATCAGGGTGCAGGCATGAACCCTGGTATCTTGGGGCTGATATGGTCCCAGTTGTGAATAACTAAGCTGGCTTTCCTGGAAACCTAGGGACCTGATAGCTCTGCCTGGTTAAGAGATAAGACTCAGGCCAGTGCCAGAGGAGGCATTTGGCATTTATCTAGCTGCTGACCACTTGATTTCAGGTAACTATAAATTAAAGCCGTAAGTGTTGAGTGTTGGGAAGCCAAGTATCTCCACAGGATGAAAGAAAACTCATCACTCCTATTACGAACCCCTAATAGGGAACTGACATTTGACAGTCCCAATTCCTAAGCCATGCATGTAGCCATAGTAATAATATCTAATGTCTATGTTTGAAAAAAAGTGTGATAGGGGAGATAGAATTTGAGGCATGTAATCCAGGGAGATCTGGGTTCGGATCCTCCCTCTAGGATCTGACCCTGTGTGTGACTGAATCTCTCTATACAGGGGAGAGCTGAGGATCATCAGGATTCCTGTGGTGTGTTATAATAAATAATCCATGAAGCCCATTGGGTGGGAGACTAGGTGGCCCAGTGATGGAGCCTAGGACTTGGAGTCATAGGAAGACCTGAGTTTGAATCTGACCTCAGATATTCCCTAGCTGAGTGCCCCTGGGCAAGTCATTATACCTCCCTGTATCTCAGTTTCCCCATTTGTAAAATGGGGATAGTAATTAGTTAATACAAGTACTTTGTAAAACTCAAGGTGCTCTATAAATGCTAGTTATTATTAATTATGGAAGGATTATTGTAAAAACGTGGCTCCTGTTGTTGGGGAGTCGGCTATTTTTTCAGGTTATCTTGGTAAGTAAATCACCATCCACAAATTGTGCAAGAGATGAGGAGAGGCAGATGGAGTGCTGGGCCTAGCTGGGTGACCTTGGGCAAGTCCCTTGATCTCTGTCTGCCTCAGTTTCTTAGCTTGTGAAATGAGGATGACGATGCCCACTGACCTCCCAGGGCTGTTGTGAGGCTAAAATGAAATCATGTTTGAAGATGCTTCACCACCATTAAAGTACTGTGTGTGCACCACCTAGGAGCAGCAGCAGCCATCATCATGTCATTAATCCATCCAAGAGAACTGTGACCAAAAAAGAAAGCAGGGATGTCTCGGGTTTAAAGAGAGGGACAACCGACGGACGGCTTGGGGGCTCCACTGGCTTCTGTGCCGTGGCGAGGGAGCCACAAGGAGTCTTCTCGACTTGTGTTTGCAAATAGAAGCACCCCAATTGTCCTTGGGGGTAAACTGATTGCCTACAGGATCTGACTCAGAGGATATCAGATAGTTCTTGTTCAGTCATTTCAGTTGTTTCTGACTCTTCATGACCCCACGTGGGATTATCTTGGCAAAGATACTAGAGTGGTTTGCCCATTTCCTTCTCTGACTCATTTTATAGGTGAGGAAACTGAGGCAAACAGGGGTAAGTGACTTGTCCAGGATCATACAGCTAGTAAGTGACTGAACCTGGCTTTGAACTCAAGAAGACGAGGCTTCCTGATTCCAGGCCCTACAGAGCTCCACCTAGTTGCCCATCAGATAAGGGGAATTATTCGGATAATACCCGGTCCTATAGTTCCTTATCTTAGTATTGTTACTTAGTAGATGGACCTTGGGAGTAGAGATTGTTGCATGCATTTAATAATTGCTTTTTGATTGATTGATCAATTAAGGTAATGATGCACAGCCTTTTGATTTCAACAGAGATTTTTAAATTAGTTCAACAAACGGGGTTGGGCTAGGACACCATTTTCCA
>WOXC01009660.1:0-10000 GCA_011680675.1 Gymnobelideus leadbeateri
GTATATATCTGTGTATATGTATATATGGACAGAGGACACAGGGTGAGTTGAATATGAACAGATGTTATTTAAAAAATAAAATTAAGGAGTGAGAGAGAGAGAGAAAGAGAAAGGGAGAGATAGAATAGATGTGAGATAGAAATATCTCATATGTGAGATAGAAATATCTCACATAGGGGCGGCTAGGTGGCGCAGTGAGTAGAGCACTGGCCCTGGAGTCAGAAGGACCTGGGTTCGGATCCGGCCTCAGACACTTAATGCACACACAAACAAAAACCTAGCCGTGTGACCTTGGGCAAGTTACTTAACCCCAATTGTCCTCCAAAAAAAAAGCAAAAAAAAAAAAAAAAAAAAAAAAAAAAAAAAAAAGAAATATCTCACATAAAAGGCAAGAAAAAGCAGCTACAATGGAGGGGAAGAGCAAGGAGGTGAAAGGGAATGGGTCAACCTCACTCTCATTGGATTTGGCTTAAGGAGGGAATAACATACACACTCAGTTGGATAACTTACTCTACAATAAAGTAGAGGGGGAGGAGACAAGAAGGGGGGAGGGCAGATTTGGGGAGGGGGTAGTCAGAAGCAAAAACTTTTGAAAAGGGACAGGGTCAAAGCAGAAAACAGAATAAATGGGAGGCAAGGCAGGATGGAGGGAAACATAACTAGTCTTTCACAGTATGACTACTATGGAAATGTTTTGCATAACTACACATGTATAGCTTCCATTGTATTGCTTGTCTTCTTGATGGGGTTAGATGAGGAGGGAAGAAGGGAGAGAATCTGGAACTCAAAGGTTTTTTTTTTTAATTTTTTTCCTCGCTTTTTTTTTCAGTTTACATCATTCATTTCCACAAGATTTTGAGTTACAAATTTTCTCCCCAATTTTCCCTACTCACCACCCCAAAACAGCGTTTCCACTGAATATCCCCTGCCCCAATCCACTCTCTCCCATATCTTCCCCCATTCCCCCTTCTACTTTCCAGTAGGGCACAGAGGATCTCTATGCCCCAGTGCCTGTATATCTAATTTCCCAGTTACATGTAAAATATTAATAATAATAATAATAGGTATATATATATATATATACATACATATATATTTAAATATTTGATTTTAAAACTTTGGATTGCAGATTCTTTCCCTTCGTCCCTTGTTACCCACCTTCACTGGGAAGATAAGCAATTCAATATAGGTTGTACATGAGTAGCTACACAAAACATTTCCATAGTGGATATATTGTGGAAGACTGACTATATATCCCTCTACCCTATTCCACCCCCCAGTTGTTCTATTCTCTACTTTGATCCTTTCCCTTTTCAAAACGGGTTCTTCCAACTTCCCTCCCCCACAGCCTGCCCTCCCTTCCATTATCCCCCCTCTCTTTTCCTTCTTCCCTCCTCTCCTATAGGGTGAGATACCCTATTTAGTGTGCATGCCATTCCTTCCCTAAGCCAAATTCAATGAGAATAAGGTTGACTCATTTCCTTTTGCCTTCCTCTTCTTCCCCCCAATTGTAACAATTTTCCCTTGCCTCTTCTATATGAGATAATTTACCCCATTCTGTCTCTCCCCATCTCCTCTCATTATATTCCTTTTTCACCTCTACATTTCACCTTTTAAGTATCATCCCTTCCTACTCAATTGGTCTTGTGCCCTCTGTCTATGTGTACCTGTAGACATATATACACACACTCACATATGTATTCATATACCCATATGCCCTCCTATATAGATATATATGTAGATATACATATTCACACATATACATATATACACACATACATACATACATGCATACATACATATACACACACACGCTTCTATTCCCTTCAACTATTCTCATATTGAGAAAAGTTTCATCAGTTACAATTATCGTTTTTCCATGTAGGAATATAAGTAGTTCAATTTTGATAAGTTCCTTATGATTTCTTTTGCCTGTTTACTTCTCAGGCTTCTCTTGCTTCTTGTATCTGAATGTCAAATTTTCTATTCAACTCTGTTTTTTTTCCATTAAGAATGCTTGAAAATCCTCTATTCCACTGAATAACCATATTTTCCCTGGAACATGATACTCAGCTTTACTGGGTAGGTGATTCTTGGTTTTAATCTGAACTCCTTTGACCTCCAGAATATCATATTCCAAGCCCTTGGATCCCTCAATGTAGAAACTGCCAGGCCCTGTGTTATCCTGATTGTGTTTCCACAATATTCAAATTATTTGTTCCTGGCTGCTTGTAATATTTTCTCCTTGATCTGGGAACTCTGTAACATGGCTATAATATTCCTAGGAGTTTCCTGTTTGGTATATTTTTCAGGAGGTGATTGGTGGATTCTTTCAACTTTATTTTGCCCTCTGGTTATAAAACATCAGGGCAATTTTCCTTGAGAATTTCTTGAAGGATGATTTCTAGGTTCATTTTTTGATCATGGCTTTCAGGTAGTCTAATAATTTGTGGGATGGAGAGATAGAAGAGAGGGAAGACTGTGAGAAGGTATAATTAGTATGCTTACCCTTTTGGGGTGGGGGTAGGGGAGAGATGGGGAGACAATTTATAACTCAAAATTTTGTGGAAATGAATGTTGAAAACTAAAAATAAATAAATTCTGAAAGAAAGGAAGGGGAAGTAAGAGGGAAAAAGGAAAGATAATTCAGGAATATTACAATAAAACAAAAAGTTTAATGATAGAAAGTAAAGAGACCATTGTAATAAGATTCTTGTTTCTAGGGGTCACATTACTAAATTAATTATAATTTATATTATAGGAATATTCACAATTTTATCACAATTTAAATACCAATTCATATCACCAATTTTCAATTATACTCTAAATAACCCAAGATTAGTTTCTCCATGGAGAAATCATTGATATAAAATTTGTTTTTAAGTTTTTATTTAGTCTAAATTGGTCTTTCAGGTTTTCTTCTTTTAAAATAAGTTTTTATTGATAGTGTCTGTTTATTACATCACTATAAGATCCCACATATCACTTTCTCTACATCACCTTGAGAGTTATCCCAAATGACAATATTTTTTAGGTGGAAAAAAACAGTTGTTACAACTGACACATTGAAAAATGTTAAATATGTGGAATGTGTAACACCTTTGGACCTTCTACTTCAGTGAAAGTTTAGGTTGGGGTATCTTCTCATATTTCTTCATTTGAGTCCCACTTGAGCTTAAAAGTATGTTGAAAAGGTCTGAATGTATTGCAACATGGTACATTTGTGTATTTCTCACCTCTTCATTGACTGTTCCCATCTTTTGTTATCTTTTGCTAATTGGCAGATTTTGAGGCAAAACCCCATGGTTTTTCTTTCTTTCTTCTTTCTTTCTTTCTTTCTTTCTTTCTTTCTTTCTTTCTTTCTTTCTTTCTTTCTTTCTTTCTTTCTTTCTTTCTTTCTTTCTCTATTTCTTTCTTTCTTTCTTTCTTTCTTTCTTTCTTTCTTTCTTTCTCTCTTCCTTCATTTCTTTCTTTCCTCCTTTCTCTCTCTCTCTCTCTTTTTTTCTGTCTCTCTCTCTCCCTTCCTTCCTTCTTTCCTTCCTGTTAAATGTTTATCTTAAATTGGAGGAATTTGCTGCAAAGTTGCTTTTCCACTTAATTGCTACCCTTTAATTTTAGTTTCATTGGATTTTTTTATAAAAACTTAAAATTTATGTATTCAATATTATCCATTTTATCTTTTATTATCCTGTCTATTTGTTGTTTGGTAATGAATTTTTGTCCTAATCATAGAATTGATTGATAATTCCATGTTTCTCTAATTTGTTTATGACATGGCTTTTGGGATATAGGTGTTAAAGGAATGGGATGGACATTTAAGGAATGGAATTTAAGATCTTCCCTGCCCCTGGGCCATTTGACAGGCTTAAGTGCAACCTTGAGCCTGTCTTTGGAGACTTGTTTTTCTGGAGATATTTTGTGATTAGGCAGTGGGGTCTAGAGGGTTGTTACATTCTCTGAGCCAGGAGAAGGCTATATAAATCCAGAAGTGAGACTTTGTTTTGGGGCTCACTTTGAGAAGTGTGTCATTGGACCAGAGGAGACTCTGGGCAGCCGTTGAGAGCCTTCCCAGCTTTGAAAACCCAGATGTTGATGCTTCCCTCTCAGGTAACTGATTAGGTATGGATGTAATGGTTGTACAATTGGAGGCCTGTCTGCTTGATCTATTTATTTCTCTGTCTTGTAACTTCTGCTTGTAACCTGTCTGTATACTTTGAAGTTCCAGGTACTGACTTTTTCCCCTGAACTAGCTGTGACTATATGTTTGATTGATTAAAGCAAGATTGTTAACCCATTTTGAGTTGATTTCCTTTAGAAAAACAGATATAAGAACTTGTGTTGGCAGCCACCCTGGGGATGCTGGGGTGCTTGCTGCTTCAATAGGTCATGTACACACTTGGAATTTATCTTGGGGTAAGGTGAGATGTATTACTGTACTTCTAATATCTTCCATGCTAGTGCCTAATTTACCTAGGAGTTTTTGTCAAATAGTGAGTCCTCAGTCCAGTAGCTAGCATCCTCTTGTTTATCATTAGATTATATGCTTCTTAAGGGGATTGGAAACTTTTATCTCTTTTTGTATCCCAAGGGTTTGACACAGTGTTTTAGCATGCAATAAATTTTTATGTATTGATTGATTATCAAATACTATGGGTATTATAGATGTTTGCTTCTACATGTTGTATTCTTGTGTACTTGAGAGAGTGGATAGAGTGCTATACCTGGAGTCAGGCAGACCTGAGTTCAAATATGGCTTCAGATACTTACTAGCTGTGTGACCCTGGGCAAGTTACTTAACCCTGTTTCTTCATCTATAAAAATGAACTGGAGAAGGAAATGGCAAAGCACTCTAGTATCTTTGCAAAGAAAACCCCAAGGGACACAATTGAATGACTAAACAAGATAAATGTTATGTACTTAGTCTAGTCTACTGATTGATGTCTTTATTTTTTATCCAGTACTAAATTATTTTGAGAATCATTGCTTAATGACATACTGCAAGACTCACCTTGTTATCATTTCTTTTTATAATTTCTCAAGATTCATGACCTTGTTTGCCTCCCGACTGTTGGTATCACCTAGAAATTTGATACTTGTGCATATTGTGTGCAAAGAAAATACTAAGATGAAACTTTAAAACTTTTCTAAATTGGTTTTCTATTTCTTGAAGGACATAGAACATGATATTTACTGGTGATGACAAATCATTTCCCAATGCATATGGTGGTGTATCCAAACTAGAATAAATATTTTTGATCATAGTTAAAGTATTGTGATAGAAATATTCCTCATTACATGGACTTCTTGCCAGGTCTCATTTATATGGAGACAGAGACACTGAAAAAAAAAAAACTTTTTCAAGGAGATAACTTTGATACCTAGATGTCTGGAACTACAACTTACTACTCTCAATGAGATACATAGCTTTGGTGTTTCAACTGCCTGTTGCTGAACATATTAGATACACTGAGACCAGGAAAAAATGTTATTAGATTTAACATATAGCATTTCTAATATACTCATATAACTCCACTAAGAATGATACCATTGGATTTATACACTTCTCAATGAATGGATGACACTCTCACCTTAGAATTAGTAGTTTGTAGTCTCTGGGGAAGGTGAGGCTGTGGTCACTCACAATAGCATGTCTCTTGACTGGGAGAGAATTTAAAAGAAGCTCACCATCTAGTTCAAAAGAATATTGGCATGTTGTCCAAATTTATTGTCAAGATATTCAGTAAAACAACAAGTCTTTTATGTTTATGGGATATATATGTTATCAGATCAATAAAAGCTATCTAAGACCTTGTTGTATTGAAACTTGATAGTTTAGAATATAGTTGCAGACATAGGGAGGTATCTCATAAAGACAGTTCACTACAAAAACCTTTATTAGAGAAATGTGATACAAATAATTTTCTGTGCTTCCCTTCATTAGGTTTTTTGGATTTGTTTGTACAAAACCTTTTTACTTTCATATAATAGAAATTTTCTAGGTCATAGTAATCATCACTCTGCCTTGTTTGGTTATGGACTTTTCTCTTATTCACAAATATGATAGATGATCCTTTATGTATTTGTAAGTTTATGCTGTGACCTTTTATATCTAGATAATTTATCCATTTGGAACACAATTTGGAAAAGGTGTGAGTCTTAATTTAATTTTCTTCATACTTATGTTCATTTTTCTCTTCAGTTTTTTTATCAAATAGTGAGTTCTTATCCCCAAAGCTAAGATTTTTGTGATAGTCAAATCGTAGGCTACTAGATTGTTTTGTATGTTGTGTACCAAATGTGTTCCATTGATTAATCTCCCTGTCCTGCCTCCACCCTTCCTTTAAAAAAAGAAAGTGGAAAAAGAAAAGAAATGTGTTCTGCACTACTGATTTATAATTGAAATAGTCTGCTACTGTTCTCTTTCAACGACATTATTATTCTTATTCTTTTTGTAAGATAGAATGAAATAAATTTAGGACATGCAATCTTCTGGATTGCCAATTGAAGACAGATAATTATGATTTCCCACAGATCCCACTCAGTAGATAGAACAAATATTCTTTAGTGGAAATGAATGATACTTGTAAGTATTTAGCAGTGAAATATTTTGTATCAAAGTGACCTCAACAGTTAATAAAACCAGATAAAGAGGTTAAGTCAATTGCCAGTGGTCACATAACCACCAAATGTTTAAGGTAGGATTTGAATCCAAAGTGTCTCAGAGTCCATGCTTGGAATCCTGACCAATGTTCTTTGCTGCTATGATTTTTTCAGCATAAATAGCCTATCTATTGATACATATCACAATCCATTTTTTTTTTAAGCAACTGGGGTTAAGTAACTTGCTCAAGGTTACACGGTCAGTCATTATTTATGTGTGGGTGCTCATTTTCTGAGGCCCAGACCAATCCTCGGTCATCCCGATGCTGGGCCACCGCTCTTACTCACTGCACCACCTACCTGCCCCTCACAAACCATTTTTAACAAATAAAATATTTATATGCTTATAATACTTATAAACCTCCCTAAAATTGGCTAAGTTGGTTCTCAGACTACTAACATACAACCATCTTTGAGTCTGTATTTGAAGTCTTTCCAGGTTGGTAGGACAAACTTGATTTTGACTGCAACTGGCATAACCTTTGAGAGTCCAAGGTCATCTTTACACTGCAATGTGGCATTGGAATAATACATTAGCATAGAATGATACATAGTGAAATATTGATTGTTTTTCTAGAAAAAAATGATACTGGAGGGCATATATATATATATATATATATAAATATATATATATATATATATATATATATATATATATATATATATATATATATATATGTAGGAAATCATCCTAAAGAGATGTAAAGTAAGTCACATTTTTTAAATAGTGGTTTTAAACTATTGAAAGGAATGAGAGAGAGAGAGAGAGAGAGAGAAACCTAAAGGACATTTTATTTGATGGCTGCAATTATTATGGCTTAAGAATTTGAAAAGATTTGTACTATTTAAGAAATACAAATGAAAGAGTTTAGTTATATAGTGATATAAAAATAGAAGTGATCTCATTCTACAGACATATTAAGATAATATTTTAAAAGCCAAGAAAAGAAAGCATTAGAAAGAAATATTAGAAGTGAAAAGAATCATATACATCTAAATGATAAACCTTTTGAGGAAGGTAATGCTTTATGACAGAATACTTAAAGCAAGTTTCCTTGTGAAGGAATAATGGAAATGAAAATGATTTACTCAATATACCCTGACTGCACTGTTGCTAAATCATTTGAATAATTATTTTCATATCTTTGAAATTATTATTCATCTATTTATCATTTTCATGTGCATTTAAATATCAAATAAAACAATTTTTCAATGTTTTAAGAAACTGAGTAGAGAGCATAGAAAAGTTCAAATGGAAAAACTAGTCCATCTCCTTTCTCATTCTCTGTCTCCTTCTAGCCTATGATAATATCTACTAGTAAGACAAGTTCAGCAATTTTTGACTACATTAAATGTTTTTAAGTCAAATATTGATTAATTAACTTTAAAAATAACTTTCCCCAAATGAAAAAAAAAATTGTCAGGTCAGTTGTTGGATTGAATTACATGGTTGCTTTAACTGAAATCCCAAGTGAATTTGGTTAAACTAGAACTATTTGCTTGTGTAAACACTTTGTGTTTCTTTCTTTCATCTAACTTATTAAGAATTTAAAAATAATTTTGTTAGGAACACATAATGTGGTTATATTCATGCATAACTTTTGCAGATCTGTACAACTTTTGTTGAGATGGAAGGTGCTGTAATGGGGATGTAAATTTATGTTGTTGAGATCTTTCTTTCTAAGCTTGTCTTTTTTTACTATCTTCCCTGCCCCTAGGGCATTTAATAGGCTTAAGTGCACCTGGAGCCTGTGGTGGGAGGCTTGTTTTTCAGTAGATACTTTGTGATTGGGCAGTGGGGTCAAGAGGGTTGTTACATTCTCTGAGCCAGGAGAAGGCTTTATAAACCTGGATGTGAGACTTTGTTTTGGGGCTCACTTTGAAAAGTATTGTGTGATTTGACCAGAGACTTTGGGCAGCTGTTAAGAGCCTTCCCGGCATTAAAAAACCCAGATGTTGATGCTTCCCTCTCAGGTAACTGACTAGGTATGGATGTAATGGTTGGACAGTTGTTTGTTTCTCTGTCTTGTAACTCCTGCTTGTAACCTGTCTGTATACTCTGAAGTTCAGGGTGCTGACCTTTTCCCATGAACTAGGTAAATGATATGTTTGATTGATTAAAGCAAGATTGGTAACCCATTTTGAGTTGATTTCCTTTAGAAAAGCATATATAAGAACCTGTGTTGGCAGCCATCCTGGGGATGCTGGGGGTGCTTTCTGCTACAGGTGCCAGAAAGGTATTATCAGAAACAACTAGGTGGTACAGTGAATAGACTGCTCTATTTGGAATCAGAAAGACTTGAGTTCATGTGTTCTCTCTCTCTCTGTGTATATATGTATGTATGTTTTTAAGAAGAAGAAGAAATGCTCTTCACTCTTTTGAAGGGAAAGGAAAAAAAAAAAACTTTGGAAGGAGGACATGTAGAGAAACACAAGCTCATCAACATATCCTTAATTTCTACCTTGTCTCCCTAGATACTTCAAGGAATTTCCCCTTGCATTATATTCAGATGCTCTCTCTGGGTTGACGTGAACTATCCAGCTCCCATTGGTAGAGTTTATTTACTCTGTGTATTTTTCTACTGTATACTAATCAAAATATCTTCTCTGATTTCTATTTTCTTGGATAAATTGGCTTATTTGCTATTCACTGGTTGTGATTGTCTTTTTATAATTATTATTTGATGGAAATGACCCCATATATAGAAGCATAGTTTATACATTCCCCCCTTTAAGGAACAACAGCAGAAGTGACTTAAATCTAAAAAAAGTCGTTACCCTCGACTAGCAATATTTTAGAGGGGCAGATAAATATAATTCTAGTATAATACTGCCCCGCCCCCAAGGAGAACAGCATGGCTAACTTTGTGATCCCTTTTCTTCCTCCCCTCTAGGCAATAATCAAAGGAGAGAGGTTGGAGAGCATGGAGGGTAGGATTCCAGGGATATCTATTCATGCCTCCCCGTAAACTGAATTTAGATAAGCCCATACACAAAACCTCCAAAGTCAGACACATTACATATGAAAAACACTTTGCAAACTTTAAAGCAATATGTGTTTTTGTTTGTTGAGTTGTTCAGTCAAGTCCAACTCTTCTAGAATTCATTTGGGATTTTCTTGGCAAAGATACTGGAGTGGTCTGCCATTTCCTTGTACAACTCATTTTACAGATGAGGAAACTCAGGCAAACAGAGTCAAGTGACTTGCCCAGGGTCACACAGATAGTAAATATCTGAGTCTGGATTTTAATTCAAGTACTTCTCATTCCAGATTCAGCACTCTATCCACTGTTCCACCTCACTGCCCAAAAGCACTATGTAAATTTTTGTTATTATTAGC